>BMAO01016959.1:0-57375 GCA_019973975.1 Trichonephila clavata | reverse complement strand
TTCTGAGGGAAGTTTATAGAGAAAATTACATTCAAATTAGGGTAAAATATAAATTCAAACTTGATGAAAGCAAGGCGAACTCTTGGAAATCTTTTCTCGCTGATATTACTGTACTGAATGTTTGGAAGAAAATTTATACTCATGGAGTGAAAACCAATTCTGCCAAAAGACTTGAAATCTCAGGAATCGAAGTCTCCTCTGGACATTTTACTTCTTCTTTTGAAGATACTATAGATGCCATCTTGAGGAAATCTTTTCATCATGATCCAAATAGTCAAGATAATTCTCAACATAGGGTTTTGCGTTCAGAAGCTGATTTGGTTCATGAAAGTGATGATGATATCCCTTTTTCAAGAACAGAAATTGACAGTGTTATAGGTAATTTAAGTTTAAATAAATCTCCTGGTTCCGACAGAATTAATAATGAACTGATTAAGAAGTTTCACAATTGTTCTCCTTCTGTCCTTTTGCCTCTCTTTAACAAATGCTTGAAATTGGGTGTTTTCCCAAAGATTTGGAAAAGAGCAAAAATTGTACTTCTTCCTAAAAGTACTGAATTGTCAAGGACGCACATAGATAATATTCGTTGCATAAGCTTACTCCCTTGTTTGGGAAAGTGCTTGGAAAAACTCTGCATTACTAGACTTAACCACTATTTAAGAAAGTCTAGTCTTTTAAGTGACGACCAGTACGGTTTTACGCCTCAAAGGTCAGCAGAGGATGCCTTGGTACGCCTTTGTGATTTAGTCAAGGAGGGCAAGCGAAAAAACGTGACTTTTCTAATTTCCTTGGACATTAAAGGAGCTTTCGATAATGCCTGGAGGCCTGGCATCTTGCACCCTGCTCAAAAGTTTCAAAGTTCCTAAAAACATCTTTTGCCTTATTAGAAGCTTCTTACAATATCGTTCAGCTGATCTTACATTGGGTAATGTCACAACGAATATTGCTTTAGAAAAAGGCTGCCCTCTAGTGTCAGTTATGGGACCTTTTCTGTGGAATTTAATTATGAACGATCTTCTTTGCAATATTTCAAAGTTCCCGAATTGTCATAAAATAGCTTTTGCAGATGATGTACTTCTTATTGTCCAGTGTAAAGACTTTCAGGATGCCTGCACTTTGTCACAAAACATTCTTGATAATATTTTTAAATGGTCAGAGCTATATAAGTTAGAGTTTAATCCACTTAAATCAAAAGTTATGAAAATTTATAAAAAATCGACAGTAGTTCAAAAAATCAACTTAAAACTTGGAGGTGTAACAATTGAAGAAGTGCACAAAATTAAGTATTTGGGCATAATTGTTGATAACAAAATGCAGTGGAAGGAGCATATCTCTTATATTTCTAGCAAAAGTGAAAAAATTCTTCTTGGACTGTTAAGAATTGCAAACAATACTTTTGGGGTGAAAACTAATGTTCTTCAGTTGATTTATAAGCAGGGGATAGTACCTCTTATGTCTTATGCATCGAGAGCTTGGGGACACTCTTTAAGAAAGAAAATTAATAGTAGACTGATTAGGAGAACGCAACGGAGGTGTCATTAAAGGATACAAAACTCTTAGCTATGAAGCAGTGTTTGCAATTTCTGGAATGCCACCTATTGACTTGGCTATTTTGAACAATCTTGATGTTCGCAAAAGCTTTTTGAGTACCAGCCTTGGAACGCTGGATGGGGTGATTCCAATTTCATTATTGCCACACCCTTCATGTAGAAAGGCTATCACTTTTGTAACTTATTCAAATGAAGGTCTTCAAGATTATAAAACTATTTGTTTCACGGATGGCAGTAAATTGAATGGAAGAGTTGGTCTTGCCTGCGTTATTTACGAGGAAGAATTTGAAAAAGCTACTTTCCAGCATAGAATAAGAGATGAATGCTCTGTTTTTCAAGCCGAACTACTCTGCATTAATCTTGCCGTAAAAGTGATTCAGGACTCTCTCCGTCAGGGCGATACTCTCAAATTTCTTATTTGCACCGACTCGCTCTCTTCGCTTCATTCTTTGTACAATATAAATTCTACGGAAAAACTTGTTGTGGAGGTTCAATCTATTCTGTACAACCTTGAAGACTGTGATATCCACTTTTCTTATGTTCGGGGCCATAGTGGAAATCTCGGCAATGATAGAGCGGACCAGTTGGCTAAAGAGGCAACTTGCCAAGATATGAGCCTTTCGATGTCTGTGCCATTGTCCCACTGGAAGCATTTAGCTTGGGAAAGAACTGTTTCCGACTGGAACTCCAAATTCTTGGCCTCACCTAAAGCTTTATGGACTAAAAATTTTTTCCCGACCATTTATCAACGGCTAAAATGTAAGAAATTTGTTACTGATTTTAAGTTATCCCAGATTCTAACAGGACATGGTAATTTTAAGAGCTATTTATTTAGGTTTAACTTAATTGGTAATGATATTTGTTCTTGTGGTCTGGACCCTGAAACCGCAGAACATGTCTTGTTGTATTGTAATCTATATTGTTGTAAAAGAGAAAATTTTAAAAAGAAGTTAAAATGCTTAGGTATTTCCTGGCCACCCATTTTGTCTTTGTTAGTCAATTGTTCTGAAAGCCTTAATGTCTTGAGAAAATTTGATTACAGTATAGATTTTTAAAATTTTACAGATACTTTCCTTTCTTTATATTTGTGTATTTCCTCCCTTCCTTTATTTTAGTTTTGGCTCTTTATGTTTGTTTTTCCCCCCCTTTATTATGTTTTTTTTCTTAATTATGTTTTTTGTTGTTGTTGTTATTATTATTGTTTTGTAATGTTGTTACCACTTACGTCTGTAAGCCTCATGTTATGCAATGTGGAGCATGAGGAGTTTTGCAAATAAATTTATTTAAAAAAATAATATATTTAGGACTTTTTTGACACAGTCAATCTATCATAACGGGGATCTGCCCTGAGGTCTATTTCCCATGGGCTTTGCCAAACAGATTTTGTCCCGCAATGATTTTCATTCATTCTAGCCAGGATGACCAGACAATTTAAGTCTCTATAATTTGACAAATTTTACAATATCAGGTTGTTGGTAAATTCTGTAGAGTTCTAAGTCAGATCTTCTCCACGATCCATCCACTTGGATACGACTAAGAATGCAACACAAGATCTTTCTCTCGAAAATCCTCAAAGCTTCCTCATCAAGTAAAGTCAAGCCAAGTCTCTGATGCCTACGTCAAGACAGATCTTTTGTAAAGAAGCAATTTAGTTCTTAATTTGAGAAAACTGGGTTTTAAATAACTCTTAAAGGCATAAAAACATCTATTTGCAGCAATGATTCTTACGTGTCAGTTTATATGAGGAAAATATTTATAATATTCATTTCTTGTTAAATGACAAATATAAAGTGTAGCGAAGTTCAAAAGAATATGTAAATGGAGAAAAAGATGGGGGGGGGGGGAGAAAATATCTGGCTGAATAGTTTCAAGAGGATAAATACAATTTTATTTTCTTTTTCGTAAAAAGCATTCTATTACATATGTTCTATAGGTATATATTAATCATTTCATAGAGCATCGAAAATTACACAAATATGGTACATTATAAGGCAAAACATATCCATTCGAAGTAGTTTTTTTTAGTAATCACAAAGGAAAAGATGATTATTTGAAAAGGCAGCGAACAATATTCCAAATAATTTAAAAGATAATTCAATTGCCAATTATTTTTAATTGTAAACACGATTCTTACGTATGTTTTAGAAGAAAATTTTTAAAAATGGAATTATTTCCATGAATAAACAAAAGCAGATCAAATACCAGGAGAGATTTAAAACACATACTTATTAAACAAACACAACATTAACCTTTTGTGCCTTTAAAATCGGCTCCTGTATTTTTACCAAGCACAATCACAAGTAAATGTTTGAACGCAACGCTCCGCATTGAATCAACAAAAGCACGACACAATGAAAATTTACTTTACTATATTAAATTGATTAAAAATTCCAAAAAAACAACAACAACATATATTTGATTTCAGCAACAGCTGCTCTTTTTACCTTAATATTACATCTTTTAGAACATAAGCCTTTAAAAGGATATTTTGAAATAAAATAATAATAATAAAAAAAACTAGAATGTTTACTAAATGAATTAGTGCAACAAAAGAACACATAATAAACACAAAAGCCCGAAGAGAGCAAAAGCCTTTAACACAGTCAGCAAGAAAAAGTAATCCGATTTAGTAAACGCAAGAAATAAAATTGGATTGCTATTTTCTGCTTGGCTCGTTCGTTTTGTAAATAGATTTAAGTCAAAAGCAAATACTTGAAACAAAGCCTTTCGGTTCTGCAGTTGCTATATGTGACGTCTTTCCCCCTCGCCCTCCCCCCATCGCCTCTTTTTGTTATTAGTTCAATAAGTAGTTTTAATGCAACAGGCCTCTACTACCAGTCGGTGATTATGCGCTTCTCAAATTATAAATCCTTTTGCATTTTAAAAATTATACAGTAAGTGTTTTGAGGTTGAGTACACAAAAAGCAATGCGTCGCTTTTGCTTTTAAGAGTTAGGTCAATCCATTACTAGAGATTTATCGCATCGTCGGAAACAGGAGTAGACGAAAAAGACAACGGCAGCAGGCCGATTAGAGAATGGTTTGCATTAAAAATAATTCCATTTATATCAGTGCTTCTCAAACTTTCAGTATTTGCGATCCAATATTCATTCATAATTTTCATTGCCCCCCTCCCCCATCCATACCATAACGATGTATTGAATTCAATAATATTACACTTTGACGCTAAAACTACAATGCTACTTAAACCCTTTAAATGCCCCCGACGTATATAAATGTCTCACTCAGCCAAAGCATTGATTGCTCCGGACGTATATATACGTCTTTCTGAAGCACGAACTTTTCTATACACTGCTATCTTTAAAATTATTCCGAAGGCTTTGGTATGTAACAAAAGGACATTGACAGCGTTTGCGAAGGATTTACTGATTTCAGAGGACTGGCTTATTTATTCCTCCCTGTGGCAGCGGTAGCCAAGTGGTCTAGGCATGGCTCGTGGCTAGCATGTCATGAGTTCGATCCTAGTGCCACTGAAGACCCGCCGTGTAGGGGAGCGATGCACGTAAAATCTGTCGAGAGCTCAAACGTCCTCTCGTTGGTGTGGTAGTTAGGAGAGGAGGGTTCCAGCTCAGGTGTCGTCCGCGCCACTTGACCATGGTTCAAAATTACGCGGACCGTCCCCAAAAGCCCTCGTGTAACTGAACAGTGGGACGTTAATATTCACTCACTCCCTCACTCATTTATTCCTCCCCAACCCCCAATACATCCCATGTGCGCGCCTAAGTGGAAAACGGTGGCATCCATTAGCGAATCGTGTAGTTTTTAATCGGCAGTTGAGTGATTAATTATAAACCGTACAAATTATCAAGACAAGTGTTAACTTTTGTATATAATTTTATATATGACAAACCCATGGGGTCACTGGTAATTATTAAATTTGTTCTTAACTTAATACTGTTAAATTAATTATAAAATACATTGTGCAGTACTGATACATTTATAAGTGTATTATATTAATGTAAATGTATGTATTTTATTTTTTATTATGTCAGAATGTATTTCCGTTTATTCAAGTAAATTAACAATTTTTTTAAATAACCGTTTGCTATCGACTTTTCAATATGCTCGCACCCCTGATAGTTATCACGCCCACCCACTAATGGGGGCGCGCCCCACATTTTGAGAAACGCTGATTTAAATTATTTGGACAGAAAAAACATAGGTTTAGAGCAATGTTTCACAACCGGAGTGTCCATAGTAGATCTAATGGGGTCTAAAAAATCGAGAATTAGTAATATGAACTCAAGAGTTCATGACGTAATTTAATTCAATTTAATAAAAATAACGCAATAAACTGACACAGAAACGTACAGAAATTCGCGAATAGGAGATATTTTTGGAACCTCTCATTTTAAAATTATTTTCAAACATTTAGTTAAAGGGACAAAAAATGTGCGCCCATATAACCTTCTAAAGGGGGAAAACAATATTTTACCCCTCCTGTTGTTTTCTCCCTCAGGGGCTGTTGCACCATTGAGTTAGTATTGTGGTGCAACAGCCCATGAATGCCAAGGCCTATCGTGCCCATATCAGTATACGTGACCTTGGGTCCTGAGGTGTATGAGCAGATGTTCCAATCAGGTGGTCAGTCTGATGTGAAACCCCCAATGTTAAGTTCCCAAGCAAGCTTGGTACTCATTTATCGACCCACTGAAGGGATGAAAGGCTGAGTCGACCTTGCCTAACCCGAGGTCTGAACCTCGGACCTGTGGTGTGGAAGCGCGATGCACTACCACTCAGCCACTGGGCTTAGAAAACACTATTAAGGCACCAATTAATGTAGAAAAGGCCAATGAGTAACAGCTAGTGTTTATTAACGTCGCACTCTAAGGTAAGACGTGAGCAATTAGCAACTGACCTAGTAATTGTGAAGCACGGTCAAGTGACGAGGATGAAATCTGAGCAGCCACTGCTTGTTCTAACTTCAACACCAGGCCAACGTGAGAATTTTGAGCAAAGACAAATTTAACGTGCATCAGCTACTCTACACGCCGGGTCTTCAGGGATATCAGGCTTATCGACTCAGACTCAATAGCGCCGGCCACGAGTTCGTGACCATGACTACTAGGCTACCGATGTCAGAAATCAGTCACAGAGAGATTATAGTTTTATAATAAAAGACAGTAATCAGTAACGCTGCGGTGACATTTGTTTGTGGTGTTTAAATTTAATATTCTAGAGAACTATGCTTTCATAAAGTACCTACAAGTTGTAGAAGCAGATGAGGTGAACAGTAAATGCTGCCGAATACCCACAGAAGGATAAAAAAACCTTTTTCATAATCCTCCTTTTTTTTAATAGCTACGTTCATTGTTTTTTTAAACAATTCTGTATATTGCGAAAGTCCTTTTAAATTTTCAAATGGACAAATACAGAAATTTAACAATGAGTATCACATGATACATGGCATCGCAATGCCTTTAATCTTTCGACCTTTAAAATCATAAGAATGCAGGTTGAAAGGCGAGACACAAAAAACACTACATACACTTCATCGCAGTCACGTATACGCTGCAGTAAATTAGTGTTGTAGGTGATAAGATTTTGCAACTTTTCCTTGGACCGAATCTAGAGACAAAAAGCTTTGTCCCCGAGAGTCCAAAAAATTTCTTAATTAGGTATTGTTTTAAAATCGTAGATTTTTATCATAGTTTAACAAAAATGTCGTATCTGATTTGTACATTTGTTTTCAGTGAAATTCTAAACAGTTCAAAATATTGAGAAATTATGAGTATATATATATACAGGGTGACACAAAATAACGGGAATTTTTGAAATGCGTGGTGGCGGCCAAGAGCAAGTGGCAACACTGCGGGTGAGTGATCCTCACCGAGTAAACACTTTGCAATTTAGTGACCATGGCTAAGTGAAACGGGCAACAACGTGCATTAGCCATAAAAATGTTTCATAAAAAGCAGTGACAGTTAGGAAAATAAATAAAGAGCAACAGCAAAATCGTTGTAAGTTTTTCAAACACGTATCAAACCTGTTTATTATTCTGTTGTACGCAAATATAATATGCGAAAATATAAATCGATGGTCATACAGATGAAAGCATATTATGATACACATATGATGATTAAATATTTACACAGTGGGCCTCTTTCTAATTCTTTCTTTAAAAGATAAAAGTTCTTTCGAAGTAATTCGTATTTTTATTTTCATATTTTAATCTAATGAAACTCCCCCCATAAAATATTTACTCCTAATATAATTTATGTGCTTATTATATCATGAAAAACGCTTGGTTTTAGAACGTGCAGTCCTTGGTAAATTCAATAACCAAAAGTTGAAATATATTTTTCATAAATCAAAAAATATAATTGAGCGCTATTTTCTAATTCTTAATATTAGTTCACTCTCTCCCTATTTATTTCTATATATCTTGTTCAAATTTTTAATCGTTAATAAAATACTTTTTATTCATCCATTCAAGCTCAAATATATTTTTTAAAACTTGTAGTGGATGAAACTTGATTTAAATACAGTTTTTTCAAATTTTGATAAATGAATGAATAAATAGTGACAAACAAAAATAATAGTCCAACAGCATATATATAAAGGAAAATCGCTCGTTGTATCCCTATAGCACAATGAATAGCGCGTTGAACTTCTAATCCAAAGGTCGTGGGTTCGAATTCCACCTAGGATGGCCTAATTTCTGAGAATGTGATTTCTTTTTTACTATACTACTTTATTGGAATAATTAAATTTAATTAATGAATAAACAGCAACAAACAAACAAAAATTTGCCCAACACCCTATATAGAAAGGAAAATGGAAAATTGGAAGAAAAATCGCTTTCTATTTTGTCACTTAATATTGTGATTCTGTCATATGTACATAAACATTTGTATTAATTGTAACTGTTTAATAAAAAGTGACTAGAACAAAATTTTTCTTTGTTGAACTAAGTAGGAATTGACTTATTTTTTTTTCATATCATTTGTTTTGTGTCAGATCTACTACTGTAGGGAAAGTGTCCAGATACTTTTGACAGAGATAGAGTTTCATAAATTACACGTTCTTCAAAAATAACGAGTAAATTTGGTCAGATTGTCAGTTAGTCCTCTTGCACAAACTAGATGAGTCAATAACTTATTAACAGACATACAGATACAGTTTTTCTACTGATGTGAAAAGTAACACCTTTTCCACTATTGTTCAGTCACATGGATAAACTTAGCAGGTCATTGATTGACTATTGATAAACAGAGTACTTAACATTTTTGTTCTGAAATTGCAAACATTTATTAACAGCAGTTCAATGGTCTAATGTAAGTAACTTATATCTTAAAACTCGCGTTACCATATAAAAAAAACAATTATAATACCAAAAAAGGTAGCCCATTTTATAAAAATAAAATGATATTAAGTACACTAGAATAAAAAATGTTGCTATTTGAAAAAAAAAACTATTTTAGCATCAGTAATACCGACACCAATAATTTGCTAATAAATTATGCATGAATACATTGCTTTTGCCGCAATATCAATTTCCCAAGCATTAATTAAACATCTACCTAATAATAATGTGTTGATGTTTAACGTTTTGCATGATATTAAAAGTATTATTGAAGTATGTACACAAGTATCATGTAAATATTTGCACAAGCCTACTCAATTCATGAAATAAAATATATCAAAATGTAATATTAAACATTTCCAATACTAAACAACAGATCGAAACATAACTTATTTCGATTTTCGCACAATTTCCCCAGAGCGGATTTAATATTGGAAAGCAATAACCAACAGAGATAACCTTTAAAAGAGGATTTTGAAAAGTAATGCAATGAAATATATTTTATCACACTATATTAAAATGCTAGTTCCCAATCTCTCTTGCCTACTACTATCTATAAATCCCAATATGAAATCCGGCGAACACGATTAAATGTGCAAATGGTACTCGGAAAAAAACAAAGTTATTTACACAACTTCAAACTAAATTTACCCATGTCGGAAATTTGGTTTGGAAAGGTTTGTTACAATATCTAAAAATATTTTTTTAAAGCAAAACCGCCAAATAAGATACCATTACGTCAATTAACTCTTTCGTGGGCCTTGGGAAGATTACTTCCCATCTACATGATCTTGCAAAATACACTAGTGGGAAACGCAAAATCCATTATAAAACATTGGTCTTGTTATTATAACGATGGAATGACTAATTACCGCTTCATTAAACTAATTAAGTTCATAATAAATGTCATTCATAATTGAATATTTCGATACTTGTAGAGGCCTAACTTTTTTTCTCTATGATCATCTTTTAATGTTTTTAAAGCTTTATTTTTATACCAAGCGTATGAATATGCACCCGTATAAATTTCGATCGATAAATTCATTTTTTGTGTTTAAACTGCGTGTTATACGCCGGATTTTACGATAAATACAAATAAATAAATAAAACTCATTTTTAAAATTGATTCATTCAAACAAAAATAGTAACATCGGAATCCGAACGCTTTTAAAATTCGGAACAGCTAGAACATAGGTTCCCAACCTTTTTTGAACTAGCACCCCCTTTTCTAGTTAATATTTCGATACCGCCCCCTTTTCTAGGGAATATTTCGATACCACCCTCTCCCACTCTAGAGAAATAAGAGTGTACATAATACATGGTGAAAACAAGAGTTAAGTTTAAAAAAATATCCTATTAGTAAAAGATTATATTTTTTAATTTAATTTTTTTCTGAAGCCCCAATTTTTTTACTTGCGAATCTGAAATATCTATTGCCACAAATATATTTAAATGTGTAATATTATATATTTTAGTCATAGGTAGGATATTGTCTGAATTGAAACGTTACTGAATTTCTTCTTCATTTAAAAGAGCACAATAAAAGTTTTAGCTTACCTATTATAAAGACAAGCAGGAGTTTTGATGATACGAAGTAATTCATAATAAACTATTGCTTTCAAAATAAATATAAATTGACAGTTTCAGCCTTTAAAGAATCACGTTAATTCCCCTGGTTAACATATTTAATTACGTTTCTGGGATAATACACATAATGAAATGCAGTGGACGAAACATGTTTCCTACAAAGACAACAGACAAAGACAACATTTGCACTACAGAAATTAAAATGCTCTACATCGTTCAATTTAATGTAGGTCTAAATGTAATCTAATCTTCAAGTTTTTCATCCACTTCCCGAACTACCGAAATATGTGAATTTTCGTACATGTGATATAGAAATGATTTAAATACATACAATAAACATAAGGTAAACAGTATTCAAGTTTACTTTTGTTTTTACATAATCAGCGTGTTTTTTTAGTCTTTTTTGATTAATCTGCCCAAGGCTTTCCGCGCCATTTCAATGCCCAAAATTTTCTCTGGTCTTTTACTGCCCCCACCCCCGAAAGCTCCAAACGCCCACAAGGGGGCGTTATCGCCCACGTTGAGAACCTATGAGCTAGAAAGACCTACCAAGAGCTTTCCAGCACATTTTGCCACGGAATCATTCGAACACTGTGTTAAACACTATAGATGCCTCCCCCCCACACACACAGCATTAGCTTACAAACTTACGAGAAATACGATCGTAGTTTTGTCCGCCTGCTGATGTAAAGCGACACACACACAGCTATTCAAGGGGAAATGTTAGCGGAGAGATTGCAGGCTGAGGAGCAAAAAAATGGAAAGTTTAAGGGGTAAAAATAGTTTTATGGGATCTAATTGAGGGTGCACGCTCTTGAGGGCCCCTTGGCGGATGTCTAGACATTCAGTCCTTCAGGTCTTTACAATGCCCCAACGGTCCATCCATATTCTTACTCCTATAGGTTGTGGAAAAAAGCGGAAAAATATTAATACGCTACTAATAATTCTCCAACATATTCTTTAAAAAAACAATAACGCAAGTGAGGGAGTGTTTATTAAAGTCGCCCTATAAAGCAACACGAGGGTTATTGGTGGTAGATCTCGTAATTTTGAGCCACGGTCAGGTGACGAAAACAATACCCGAGCTGGCACCACCT
This sequence comes from Trichonephila clavata, assembly GCA_019973975.1. NCBI lineage: Eukaryota > Metazoa > Arthropoda > Arachnida > Araneae > Nephilidae > Trichonephila > Trichonephila clavata. The sequence continues at coordinate 45,815 of BMAO01016959.1, read as the reverse complement.
TTTTTTTTAAACTACCGCACCACACCAACGGGACGATTTGTTACCTCGACAGATTTAACGTGCATCGGCTCCTCTACACGGCGGATCATCAGCAGCACTTGGACTCAAACCCCTAACATGCCAGCCACGAGTTCGTGACCATAACCACTAGTGTATATCACAGCCTTACATAATAATGTAGTTTAACGGCATTGTGGACTCCTCTTAAAAAATAATTTCTTTCCTCTCTCTTTTTCCAAACTCTACAAAACCATATTTTACTTTGTGGTATGGGTTTTTACACTTTTAATTTAAATTTTGATTCAAATATTACTTCTTATACTTTATGTTTAAAAAAAACTAGCACATTACACTTAAAACCATTTTGAAGGTTCAACATCGTGGGGCATAAAATACGGATTACTTAAGTTTCTATTATTACAATAGGGGGGGGGGGATTATGTTCGAAACCAAATAATGTGTAAGTCTAATGAGATAATGAAACGAATTTTCGAATTCCGACGTTTCACTACGTACGAATTAAGTAGGATGTTGAATTTCTATGGTGCAACTGCCGTTTTCGGGTCAATGCGTTGGTAAAATGCAAAATACTGTATTGGTTTGTTAAAATCACTCACTCGAAAAACTATGGTAAGATGAAAACAAAATGAGATAATCAACAAAAAGTACGGTATTTGCTTCAATTATGTAGGTAACTAGTTCCATGGTTACCTTCATAATTAGTTTCAACAAGAGGCTTAAAAAATTTTACAGTGGAAAAATTATTACTTACTACAGTTTTCTCCAATTCATGTTTTTAAATATAGAAGACACACCTGAACTCAAAAATGAATGTGCATAAATGGTAAGAGTACTCAAATAGGTGGACTCAAAAGTTATCTGTACTATAATTCTGGCTCCTAAACAAACGAAGCAGAGGGGGTGTACATATATATAGATAGGTGCTCTTAATGAATATGAGTAAATTTTTTCCGCCAATAAGCGAGGAAATTCGAGTCAATACCGTCTGAAAAAACGACCGAAAAACTAGAACAATTCTACTGTATTAAATTTTGTGTTAAACTTGGCGATTAGATTAGCTTGGCTGAAAACGATTCTCAAGATTCAACAGGATTTCAGAAACAAAGCATTGGAAACCGCACAATGAGAAGACAATATGCAATAAGTGACGTAACAGCTACGTTCCAGTGCTTCTTTCAATAGTGGTAGTAGAATTGTTGTGAGAAATATGTGGTCACCAAAATGAACCGTCTTAATGGAAGTTAGTATTTGAAAACGAATATTTTTCTTTTGAATAAAGATCAAATATGTTTCGGACCTGTTTCGTATAACAATGGGCTAAATTATTGGGATATCATAGTCAAATGATAAATACAATAACGTGTTTACAGCCAATCGGCTCACACACTTCACTGTTGCCAACTTTTTCTTTCCACGGAAACTTTATTTTAAAAAATGTATAGTAAACAATAATAGCGTACATAGGTAAACAAAAGTATTTAATATTTAAAAAAATAAAAGTTTTTTACAAATTTATATTTTAAAAAACGCTTTAAAGAGTTTTAACGCTTGGACATCCTGACACTAGATAAATTCATGTGACGTCATTATCACATGATAATGACGAATACGTGTTCCTAGCTAATCAAGTTCTTAAATTCATGTGACGTCATAGTCGTATGATAAATAAAATCATGAATTTCCAGTTAATCAGTTCAAGCGCTTCATTTGTGTTGCCAACTTTTGCTCTTTGCAGAAACTTTGTTTTAAAAAGCACATATTTGTCAACTATTATAACGCACATATTCAAGCAATACATACTTCACTTAAAAACACATGTATAAAATAATTTTTTTTAAATTTTAAAACCTTGTTCCATGTTTTTTTCCCCCTATAATACTCCAATTATGAAATTTTTCGAATTTTATCAGACTCTACAAATAGGACAAGTAGAAGTTAGTTTAACGTCAACTTTGAATTAAAGGAGAACACGAGACTACATTCATCTCGTGACCATGAATTCAGCCCTTTTAATTTGATTTTTTATGAAGATCACACTTTGAAATTGCACGTGGGCTATCTTGCACATAAAACAAAATTCAACGCATATAATATAAATAGTACACAAACATAAGAAATACTGTGGGATATATTCGAATTATACTGCGATGTTTAGTGGCTGCCCAAAGGTGACAATTTGAGAGTTATGTATGAAGATATTTTAAGATCAAATTTAATGAAAAGGAAAATATACTTCTAATTTATAAATGTCTAATTAGATCTATTCTCATATACTCATCAGAAACTTGGACATTGAAACAAAATGATGCAAATATTCCTGGTGCCTTTGAACATCAGATCCTAAGATTCATTTTTGGAGAAACTCAATGGTATTTTGTACGGACGCTCAAATTTAGAACTCTATCATACCTTCAGAGAACCAAATGTTGTCAAATATATAAAAATCCAAAACATTAAATAAGCTGGATACATTATTAGAATGATCAATGAAAGTTTAATACCGAAAGTCTTTTTGGACAAGACCACTGGAACGAGAACTAGGGGTCGACCCAACCTCATGTGGGTTGACTACTTAGAAAGGGATTTCGCTACCCTTAGAGAGATTAACCGGAAGACCATGGCCAAAAAGAGGGAGGTCAGAAAAAAATTCTAAAGAAGGCCAGGGACTACCAGGGGCTGTCACGCCACTGAAGATGAGAATATATAACTTTGGGTTCGATAGTGAAAATCAGAATGTGATACTATTTATAAAGCACTTATCCACTGATAAAAAGCTTTTATATTAGCTCGTAAACGTTTTTATTGAATGACACTATATTTAATAGCGAGATAATTGAAAAAAAAAAGAAAGGCACCAATTCATATCATAAATGAGACATATTACACAGGTACAATTCAATTAAATAGAAAAGAAACCATATCGTACACACATAAAAAGAACACGCAAAGAAGCCCAATTAAGGTGAACATCAGAAAATGGGAACAATCTGCATTGAAATAAAAGAACTGAAGAAACCTATTCGTAATCAAGTAAAGTTGAAGGAGGAAAAAAAATTAAGCCATAATGTTCAATGTGCAATCAGCTACGAGAAAATTAATGTAGAGCATTGTTACACAACTCAAAAGAAAGTGGAGAATAAAAAAAATCTCTCGTGCCATTATGTAATTCAGCAAAAACTCAAGCAGATAGTAAATGAACGAACACGCCGACTACTAATAAGCTTGTTGAGAGGGAAAAAATGAATTGATAAGAAAAAGAGAGTAGTATGGAATACTAGTATGGAAATTTAAATTTCCTCCTACAAATCTAATTTTGCTATAAATGTAATAATTAAATATAAAGAATAGAAGCAGCTTCGAGTACAAGTAATTAAATAAAAAAGAATTAGTAGTTGCTATGGCGACGGCTTTTTTGTTATTTAAATAGTATTCCATACATAAAACTCGAAGAAGTGTTAAGTAGTGTTCAACGTGTATGTTAGTTAAGTTAAACTCTTTATTAAATAATTTTTTAAAAAAGACAACTATTAAATTATATAAGCGGAGATTTTTTTAACATTTCATAATATATATATATATATATAAATGGATGTTTGTATATATGAAATCGCTTCACTCCAACCGATCACTATGAAAATTGCATGTATATGTATTTTTGTAGAGAAGGTTTTTGTACTAGGGTTTGCAGCCCCGGGATCCCGAAATCCCGGTGGTTTTTTTCAATCCCGGGATTAAAATAACTAATCCCGGGATTTAATTTTTGTCCGAATTATATTTTCAAATTTTTTTTCAAAGTATTGTGATTTTAGTATTAGATTTAATGTATCTAATTTACTTTTTTTGTATTGTATACGTTTAATGTCAGTTATCTTACGTGTTGAACTTAAAGGTTTCGAGGCGGGTGTGTATGTTAATATGTAATAGTCCAATTCTAATCTCGGGATTTAGATAATGTAATCCCGGGATTGAAAATATGACACGGGATTGCAAACCCTATTTTGTACCAATCATCTTTGTGGCAGCTCCCATCAGGTGGCGCTACAGCAAAGCAATTTCTGCATCGTTCAATGAATCGTTAAGTTGCCAACGTGGTCGTCAAAAATGATGCCAACTTGGCTTTATTGCCAACATTTCGCTGTTTCCATTGAATCGTCATTATAATGTAAGGAGCGGCGTTGTACTTGCGAATATTATAATTTTAACATAAAATAAATACAACAGAATATAATATTAACGTAATACACATCCAGATATAAATTATTGACACTATTTTAAGCGTTCATTACACAAAATTTGTAACAATGGGTTACTTTTGCTGAGCAGAGATTAGGTTAGTAAGGTGCTTTCAAAAATCGACCTACAACAGAGTTGCTGGGCGTTATAAATATAAAAAAAAATACTTTTTATCAGATATTAGACCTTGAGACTTTAAATTTAACAAATATGATTTTTTTGTTCAACTGAGATATACAAAAGTTTAATTTGCAATTCACATAAAATTAACTCATTAAAAACTTCTTTATCCTTCAGTCTGTATTGTTTAATTTTTCAATTCACCCGTGCGAAGAACGGGTATACCAGGTGGTAGATTATATTAAGAGAGAGAAAAAAATTACTTTTCTTAAATTTAGAATTTTCAAAGAGTTAAATTTTTGTAAATTAAAACTCATCAATAAAACGCTTAAGTAAAAATTAAATACACTACTGGCGATTAAAATTACTACACTAGAAAGAAATGCAGATAACAAAATGACATTTATTGGACAAATATATCATATTGGAAATAACAAGTGATTAAATTTTCAAGAAATTTGGGTGCATAGATCTTGAGAAATCAGTACCCGGAACAACCAATTCTGGCACTATTAACAGCATTTGTACACCTGGGCATTGAGTCAAACAGAGATTAGAACGAACGATTTTTTATTCATTTTTTAATTTAATTAATGAATTAAGATTTGAAAAAACTGTATTAACATCAAGTGTCATCCACTAAAAGTTTTAAGAAAATGTTTGATCTTCAGTATTACTGGGTGAATAAAAAGTATAAGATTAACGGTTGAAATTTTGAACAAGATATATATATATGCAGTCGACTCTCAAAAATTCAAACCTTCGATAATACGAACCTCTCGATAATTGGAAGCATATGTTCGGTCCCTAGAAAAACTCTTGATATTTCGAACTAAAACAATACATTTGGGTACACTCACTATTTCGAAGTAAAATCTGTGGCTGGCCAGACTACAACTCTCAATAATTCGAAGTTATCTTATAAAACTCTCAACAATTCGAACACTTACTATCATGTACAGCAAACAGGATGGAGCTTACAAGTTTTGAGTTGTATTGTCTCGGCATTTCTCCCCTGTAACGTAGTCCCTTTAATGACCATCTGTCTACTATCCCTTCTTAATGTTTCTGGTTCTTCGGACGAAAAAACACTTTTTTGCTTTCCTTCTTCAAGTGGACAACAGACTGACCGCACCTGTTGTCAGCCGTCCATATCTTTCGTTTAGCACGTGGCCTTGCAACACATGGAAAGGATGGTCCACTGTTGCGAAGGTATGCATAGCATTGTGTAAGAATGTATTGAATGAATTCTTTTAATAAAGGACTTTTAACTTCTGTATAATATTTATATTGTGTATCGTATGTGCTTTTTAAATATACTTCAAAATAATTTTATACATATGTACGCAATTGTTGTTTTATTACATAGTTTTAAATTTAAAAGTGTTAGAAAAAAATTCTCTCCGTGTATTTTGGGAGTTTTTTCTACCCTCTTGATAGTCGAACTGTATATTAAAAGTACGGCCCCAACCGAATACGAAAGGATGAAGAGAGAGGGGAGGGAGAGAGGGGGAGGGAGAGAGGGGTGAGGAAGGGAGGGAGAGAGTGAACAAAAAGTAGGAATTGAATAAATAAATGAATCAATAAAACGCAATAGGTAAAAAAAGTAAAAACCTATTTCTGCCTCATTCAGAGGTAAAACTGAACTCTAGTATGTTTATCCCCCCCCCCCCCATTCATCTTGAGCTGAATAGCATACAATTGTAACTGAAGTATATGTTTTCTAGATACACAAAGAGAATTGTTATGAAGCAAAATTCATGTTTCTTTTTGTGCTTGATGGTACTTCAATTGTTTAATGACAACTAATAATTGCAGAGAATCAATATAAAATTTGAAAGGAAAAAAATCAAATGCTTGAAAAATAAAAAAAATATCACTTTTTATAATGGGTAGGATTTACAATTCAACAGCCAATTAAAATACGAAACCATCAAAGCAGAAAAATAATTGCTACCAATTCTATTTTTGATAAATAACCACGGAGGGTACTTTACTGGTATAAATATTCCATTAATTGATAAGACTTATGAATAACAAAAAGAGAAAATAAGTCCAAAAATTGAAATAACAATTATTTTTTTCCCACAGAGCGTCATTTAAATATCATTTCAATGTTGTTATCTGAAGAAGAAAAAAATTTTTTTTCGTTACCAATTTAAAAAGATTTATTTCCATAAAAGAAGAATGTTCGAAAATTATTGGGTTTTCTTTTTTTTCACGAATCCAATAGTTCTAACGTTAAAAATGAATAGATAAAATAAATTATTTTTAAATAGAATTAGATAAAATAATTTTTTTTAAAAAATCACAATGATGAAAGTTCTGTTTGTTAGGAGATATTATTTGTATTAATATTAATTGGGACATACATGTATGGAAAATCATGTCAGTAACAAAAATGCATAGTTAGAAAAAAAATTTTGTTCTAACAAAAGAAGTTTGAAATAGCAATATTTATAAGTAAGGCAAACACCATATTAACATTTTGATGAGTATCACATCCATCAATATGTTAAAATATGCAGCCACATTATGAATTGGAAAAGCAAATAAAAACAAAAAAATAAACAAATTTATAAAGTAAAGATGTGTAAAATAAACTTTAATACTTTAAACTACATTTCCAGATCCTCCTTAACACTGTTTTCTCCTCCCATCTGACAATGAACTTTACTTTCGTATTATGCCAGGTGATATTTTACCAGCCAAACGTTATTCATTCCAGGACTATGTTTTCTAAATGAAATTTTATTACACCCTCCCAATATTATTGAATATTTATTTTATACCATGTTTACAGAAAAATACCAGAGATATGCTAGTGTTGCTTAACTTGATAAAAATTATAACTATGCAAATCGCATTCTTTCAAATATTAACATAATAAAAGATATAGCATTTAATTTTAAAAAAATTTAATAACAATACCATCGTTTTAATTTTTTTACTTGATCATTTTTTTTTAGTAGAAAGTTCAGTGAACTTCTTTTAAGGTATATCTGTATCAAATATTTCCTTTAAAATTACATTGAGGAAACTATTTCACCGACTATTTCAGAAAATATATCCACAGTTCAGATTATTATTATTAAACTAAATGAAATTGAGTAGGATCTTGGTAAAAAACTGAACAATTTTGAAATCTAAATTTTTATTTATTAATATTGGTTAGTTTTTCAGAAATATGTTAAAATTAATGCTATTACATGAGGACTATCCGAACGCAGTATTTTTATGGAAAAATGATTGATTATAACATTCTCAGTTTACACAAACAGAGATACTAATAGCCAGAAAGAGGAATAAAGTATTTTCATGCATATTATATTCTTCGAAACTAAACATTTGAACTAAAATCCTCAAACAATGGAACGAAAACAGTGAATGCGTCTTTATTCACAGATCATTTAAAGAAACACGAAGGCTAATGGCGACGGAATACGTAATTTCGAATCATGGTCGTGACGAGAACGACACCTGAGCTGGTACTACCTCTCCTAACTTCCGCACCAACGTGAGGTCTTTGAGCCACGACAGATTTGACCTGCATCATTCCTCAACAGCAGCGGTTCTTAAACTTGCGATTGCTACGGACCCCTTTTTTGTATCAACCTGATATCGCAGATTCCCAAAATTTTGAACACCTCTTTCCTGAATTCTACCACACGGCTGAGTGATTTAAAGATTTCTCAATAATCTAAGACTACCACTACTAATTATTCAAACTTATGAACACTTCTTTTTTTCCCTTTAAAAAAACAGTAAACATCTAATTAAAAATATTGAGTTGTAGTAATGGCTATATAATTGCAGACACAAAAAAAACTTAATATTCTTAATCAAAATACATGTTCTAATAGAGTTTTTTCATTGAAGCAATAAAGTGATCTAGTCCAGGATAGTACATCCTTTAAATTTTTCCACGAAGTCTTTTAGAGTCTATAAAAGACGGAAATGTTAACATTAAATGACACTCTTCGCGGGCACCCGGAAAGGCCATCGGACCCCCCGGGGCTCCTCGAACCACCTTTGGCGACGGACCTCGTAAATTTGAACCACGATCAAGTGACGAGGACGACACCTGAGTTGGCATACCCTTCTCCTAACTTACCACACCACACCAACAGGAGGACGTTTGAGCTCACGACAGATTTAACGTGCATCGCTTCCCTGCACGGCGGGTCTTAAGTGGTACTGGGCTCGAACTCAGGATATGCCAGCCACGATCCGATACTTTGACCACTAGGCTACCTCGGCCACACCACAGTTTCAGAACCGCTGTTCTATCTGATGGGCTTTCAGTGGCATCAGGACTCAAACTCGCGACTTTACAACACCGGCCACGAGTTCGTGACCATATCTACTGGGCTATTGAGGCCGAAGAAAGAAAGGAGAGGACAAAAAATACTTGCTAATTTCAAATTTCCCGTAAATGGCATCATTTTAAAAAAACTAATAGCAATTCTTTAGTATAACCCTTGCCTCTTTTTCTCAAGTACAACTACTTTGAAGATTAAAGGTTAATATGTGAAATCTCTTAAACGATTCGATTTCATTAGAAGCCTAATTATGTTTCTAGTATAATTTCACGCACAATGGTTTCATCAAAAAAAAATGGTACAAAAGCTAATAGTGAGTCGTGTCATAAAACCAAACCATATTAATATAATTAAGTCTTTTAAAGATTAAAATGTGAATAAACAATGGATTAGAGTTCTATTTCTTAAATGTGTCATTAATTTTAAGTTCCAAGGTTTATTTCATGTTAGCATTCAAACAATCCTCATTTCTAACCAATGCTGAAGCATTTAAACATTTACCTAGATGAAATACAAATGAAGATATTTAACATACTTGCATGAATAGTAAATTTTACAGACCATTAACCGTGCAATTAAGAACAAATAAGACAATGTCACATGTATGCAGATAAACCAATTTAAGAATAATAATCACTTATACAAACAAAACGGAAACAGCTAACGATTCTTTTATGTTATTTTATGGGGGAAATAAGACTTTTATAGTTCTTTATATATGATCAAAAAAGAAACTTATTCCTCAATATCAGGTATACACGTTTAAGTTAACGAAGACACTCCATTTAATTTGCCGGAAAGTTACTTGGCGTAATATTTCAGGTATTCGCAATAGAAGCGATAGCTATAAGACAGACCTCTAGAAAGATCGTCAAAATACCAGTATTCACTAAATCTGTAACCAAATGATATTAATGCTAAGTTAAATAATATAAATAGCCCACAAAGGGCTTATGGAAACAAATGTTTTCAACATAAATTTTTGTGCACGAATGAATAAATTTAGATACCCGCACACAAATAAATGTAGATTGATGATAAAATGATTGCATATTGCTTTCTCTAAGTAAATAAATTCATCATACATCATTAAATATAGTTACCACGAACAAAAAATAAATGTTGATTTCTGAATATAAATAAATTTAAATTGTTCCATACGAATAAATGCATATTGTTATGCACAAATGAACATGTATTATTGTGCAGTAATTTCTAATAGTTGCACACGAATAAACGTTGTTCTGTGCAATTATTGGATACAAGGGAAAGTTCTGTCATTTTTTGAAAACGAGCACTTTTATGCGTTATCGATCCTTAGCAAGAATTCAGAACCGACTGAAAAAGGTTTAAACAGTTAAACTAGAGTATATTATTGGTGATTTATACACATTTTTTCGCAATTTAAGTCACTTTTTACCTTGTAAAACTGTCAACATGAGTGAAGAAAAAGTGCACGAAACACATTGTATTTTGCTTCAGTTCCTAAAAGGGAATAACGTGAGGGAAGCCAAAAAAAGAAAAGAAAAACCTTCTGTGACGTGTTTGGAGAAGAAGCAGTAACAACTTGAACATGGCAGTGAAATTTTGTTTGGGTGATTTTTCTTCGAAAGATGAACCCAGATCAGGACCTCACTTAGAAACAAACTGACCTAATATTCCGCGCAGATGCTTACCGAATCACACAACTGAAATTCCCCAAATATCCCTCCCCTAGGGTTTTCCGGTCACTTTTGGCCTCACAGGAAACAAATGTTTAGCACTGTTCGAAAACATATCCGGACTTTGGTTCGGATATTTGACGCTCCGGATAATAAATGTTCGGATAAACGACGTTCTACTGTATTACATTAGAATACTTTGATATAGATATCACTCTTTATAAAGCATGCGTTTAACCGCACTATTCAAACACATGTACACCTTAAAACTTTTCCCACAATGATCTTTATCGACACGTATAAACCAAGATACAGACTACACAATATTACTTCATCACCCATTCAGACACAAACAAGCAATCAAATATCCTTAATCATGAACCGAATGGTAAAGCATTTACTACAACACCAATCACACGGAAGATCACATTAAGACTCGCTACTGCGCAGATGTGCGAACAGACCAAGACAACGATGAGACTCAGTTAAGCGCAAAGAACAAAGGGGGGCAATCGAAAACAATCCCCTATTTTGTGAAACCAGAAGGCGGGGGGAGGGCCAGAGAAAACCGCCAGGATAGAAATAGGGGAAATAACCCATAAAGTTTCACAATTGATAAACTTACTCGCTCCGGACCGATGATTATCGGATAGTTCAGATGCGAATGCTAACACCATTATCATTAAGGCCCTGGTCGTGAGTGTTTGCGATAATGTTGATCCGTGATAATGGGATGGCTATTAGAGAGGATGTAAGGATTGGATGAGCCCCGGGTTGAGATATCAACTTTCCGAACAGTTCTCAAATGAAACCCCGGGTCGTTTGGCAGTGCAAATAAGGCATTAAGGTAGGTTATATGCATCTGTCTTAATGATTTTGGAAAGTAATACAGTTTTGATGCGGTTTTCGCTTGAAATTCTCGACCTCCCGCAGACTAAACTTAGGATTTTACGAGTACAATTTCATTATTCGACAAATGAGAAACAAAAAATCTTTTAAAAAATTACTCAATTGCATTATTTCTTAGTTATTTAAATAAATATTAGATGAAAAAATAAAAAGCAAAAATGCATTTAAAATTTAAAATTATAGGTTATTTTTCAATTCCTATACTATTAGCTCACTCTCTCTATATATATTTATGTATATATATATATATATAGATATATTTATCTTGTTCAAATTTTCAATCGTTAATAACATGCAATTTAAAGCACTCAATTGAACTGAAATTTCATACACACGATTATTTTGGACGACAATACAGTAACTTAATTATAATTAATAAAAAGTAATTGATTAAAACTAATTGTTTGAAGAATTACAAATACAGCCACGTTGGCATCAGTTTTTGGGCGCAATTCGTGGCCAAAACTTGCAACAGGTTTTTTTTGTCACATTTTAATAGCGCTCATTCTGAGCTGAAATTTTCTATACACTATTGTTTTGCACGGTGAGACGTGCGATTTTAATTATAACAATAAATTCAATTGGCCCCGACAAATTAATTTGTTCAGAAGAATGATAGATACTGCCATCGTTCGAAATGCAGGTCATTCTGGACAGATATTCTCAAACGACTCTGCACCACGTAACGTTTTTTTTCTCACATTTCAAAGTATTCATTTGAACTGAAATTTTATATACACGATTGTTTTGGACGACAATACGATACTTTAATGATAATTAATAAAAATTAATTGCCCTTAATGTTGTGATTCTGTCATAAGTATGTACATATTTATATATTAATTGTAACTATTTAATAAAAAAATAACTAAAATATTTTTTTTTGTTTGATCCAAGTAGGAATTGACTTAATTTTTTTTATATTACTTGTTTATAATTAAATCTCAGAAGTATATAAAAAATTCAGTGGTTTTATTTTATTTTAATTTACGTCGAACTGTAAAGTAACATTTGTTTGTAACGGACTCGTAATTTTTATCCTCGGCCAAGAGACGAGGAAGCACCCGAACTGTGGCACCCCACTCTTCAAACTACCACACCCCGCCACGCCACCAGGAGGACTTTGAGTCTAGACAGATTTATCTTGTATCATCCCCCTTTACACGGCGGTACCAGGATACTCTGGTACCAGGTTTTGAAACCAAGATTCGACAAAGACGGCCATGAGCTCGCGACCACCAAAGTTACAGCGTAGTTTCTTCGCAATTTTTTTTGCATTTTTATTGAAAATTTCCTTTTTTCCCGCTCGCTTTTTTCCCGATAATATAAGAATTATTCGTGCGGCCCCAAATAACAATGGGTTATCTAAGGTCTACCCTCTAACAAGTCGGGCTTTTTTCAGTCCGGCCAAGTTGGCATTTTTAGTTAGAGTGAGAATTAAATTAACGGACGCAACGTAAAGCAACACGAGGGCAACATACGACGGACCTTTTAATTTTGAGCCTCAGTCAAGTGACAAGGACGACACCAAAGTATTGATAAATAATTACTGCGATTTTAAAGAAATTAAAAATATATCTTCTTTAAAATTACATTAAGCTATGCCCAAGTAATAATCGATTTAAGAATAAAAATTTCAAAAAAAAAAAAAAAAAAGATTTTTGAATGATGTACAGTTGTTAAAAGATCAGCTTTCTATATTTCCTTTATTTCCGCAAAGGATATCAATAACAATTATTTAAGCTTAATGATAATTTTACTTCAACCCAATTGTAAAAGTTTATGGTATAAAATGTACAAAATAATTTAAAATAAAGACAAAATAACACTATTTAAAAAAAAACATTATTTTTTTAAATTATCGAATTTTTTGTTTATTGAAAGCGAGTTTTAATCATGTAATTCGACCGTTCTTTCGTTCCATTCTGAAATTTTTTTCTTAATGATAAAAACATAAAGTTACATCGGGAAAAAAAACTATGTCCATCTTTACCAAAATACTTCAAAAAAAAAAAATTATAAGAAAAAATATCATTTACGAAGGGGAAAAAAATACAATATTCATAGTAATTTTTTTTTTAATATTTGAAGAAAAAAATTTAAGTATACAAAAGCTGACTCAAATTAAAACAAAGTTTTGTTCATTTTTTTTACCCAATACATGCAATTATTTACAGATTAAAATTCTTTTTGTTTCAATGTTTCAAAAACATTCAAGGTTCTCTTTTTGTTACTAGTACTGCAAAAAGGTCAAAACTTTTGACTTTTTTCCCTCGAAGAATTTTAAGGGGAAAAAATTGAGGATAGTATTAAAAGGCAGATTCTTCAAGCCCTCTACTTCAAGTGAAATGAAAAATAATCGTTCTTGACGTAATTTTAATACGTACAAAGTCTAAATATTGTTGGTTGAATAACAAGATTATTTTTTTGTTGCGTGTGTGTGAAATATATAACTTCGAAACCTTCATTAAAATTAATATCAAGTTATAATACCCCCCCCCCCCACACAAAAGATTTTTTGAATTATAAAACCAAGACAAAGTCAAAAGTTTAATTCTTTCAAACATTTTAATTTTTTCTAAAACATTTTTTAGAATAAAAGGTTAGATATTTTTAAAAGCACGTTTTCCTAATTTGCATTAATTTCTAAATGAATTGAACCTATCCCCACTCCCCCAAAAATATGATTAAATAACAAAAAAAAATCATTTTATTTTTAAAAAATTCAAGAGCAATAATTATTAGTTTTAAAGTAATCAAATAAAAAAATTTCAAGCCATTTTTTCAAAAAGAGAAACTGATTTTCAATTTTAAAAAAATCTTAAAGCTTTCCATTTTCAAAACAAACAAGAAAGATGACAAGAAAATTTATTACTTACAGAAAATCTACGAAGATTTCTGAAAACTCTCCAAAATAAGAAATCTCTTTTGCCTCAATTCACTATAAGCAAATATTTGAGTAGAGTGAATTAATTTTAACATTTTCCTAAGCATAGAATGTCAATAACGGTATTTGCTTAAATGACGTCAAAAAGGCAACAAAGACAGTTTTTTTTCTTTCTTATTTAGTGATAGAAATGTAAATGGTTTTAATTTTTTTAATGCAAGATGCCGATGTGTTAAATTTGAAAATTCGTTTGTGCAATCAAAATTTTATTATTTAACTTATTTTAAAGCGACAAATTTTATCTACGCTTTACTTCAAAAAAAATAAACGATTTTTAATAACCATTTTAAAATTATTTGCTCGATATATTGTAAAATGGTTAACAAATATACATAAATGTGTTCAACAGAAACAAAATGTAAATGTATTGCAAGTCTCCAAATAATGTATTAAATTAATGTAAGTAAATGTATTAAGTCTCGACTTTAAATAGAATTCTATGTAACTAACCTTAAATGCAAAAAAAAAAAAAAAATTTATCCAATATCTTAAATAATTTAAATCTCTGTACAGTAAGTATAAATCAGCAAAATTTGTAACGAAAAATAAAATATTACAAAAATAAATAATTCAATAATATGAAATTTTATTTTTAAAAAAACCGGATTTCCCATAAAAAAAATTGCTTTTTAAAAATCTTCATCACTTTAAATCTTTTAGGATCTTTATTTTTTGCTACAATATAAATAAATTATAAAGTACATTCGGACCACTAATTAAAGAAGTCGCAAAATCTCGAAAAAAAGTTCGTTGTGTGGAAAATTCATTAGAAATTTATTTTCAATATACTTTATATTCTTGTTTCCAGGTAAATGTTCGCAAAATAGAGAGATTGCAAAATAGAGGTTCGTAAAATAGAGCTCCGACTATGAAATTATTTTTCTACAGACGGGATAAACCCATCCGGAAAATCGCTACAAGTGCAAAATCATTAATACTTCAGGCTCTGCGAAAATTATAAAATCAACGCGGTTAGTTAGCGTCAAAAGAAAGATGATTATTTTGTAGTAATGAAATACATTAAAATAACATCCTTCAGCAAAAAATATCTATTACTCATGCTGAATTTCAAAATTTCCCAATGAAAAAACAAAAACCCTAAAAGAATAACGTTTCCATGGCACAACCTAAACTCGATATGAATACTGCAAATAGTAGTAATACTGTAAATTCCTAAAGCTATCCGACTACCCTAAAAATGTGAATTTTGACAAAAATTAACCGAATTTTTTTAAGATTTTATTTTATAGGCCATCTTATTAGCTTTATAAAAATATTAAGTTCATTACATTTTCCGTTCACTAGAACAAAAATTACAAGGGTTTTAGTAAAAGCAGATGACATTACTTAAATGACATTACTTAATATTAATAATACTTATATCATACTTTAAAACGCGTTTGACTCAATTTTTTCCCCCCGTAAATGCTCAAATGGGGATACCGATTGTTAAAAAAATTTTGAAAATATTTCACTGAAATTTTTGTGTATGTTCTGTATAATAGTAGAAGTGTTTTAACCTTCAGATTTATCAATCACTGTTTTATTACAAATTTACAATCCCTTATGTTAATATAATGACTATTTTTTAAGCAATTTCATATAATAACTAAGATACAGTGTTCTAGTTTTTGTAAGAATTAAAATATCTCTTATGCTGAAGGTTATTTCATAAATGAATAACATAGCAACACATCAGAATTGAAAAATTTGTTCGTAAACTTTTGGTAAAAAAATTGGGCCGCGATTATGGAACTTTTTGTAAATTTTGACCCATTCCCCCCCCATTTTAGTAATAATAAATTTTTTTTCTCTTCTTAATTTTAGCAGATTTTTCTTAAAATGTACTAACCAAATCTAAAAACAACAAAAAAATCCCTATATCTCCATTTAAAAAAAAAGTTGCTGCAAGTAGTCGGATACCGTGAGTTTAAGTTCTTGAATCATTGATGTGTTTAGCATATTTTTACAGTTTTAAATATTATTTACAATTTTAACAACTGTCATTTCCATTTTGATTTGAAAAAAGAATAATCAATGGTTTCAAACAAAAACTTTTGTACTTAGATTAAAGATACTGCTCAATTTGAGTAGTGAAGTTTCGGGGAAATTGCTTTGACTTTTATAATTGTCTTGAAATTTAAAATGTTATACTATTAGCATACTGTGAATTACTCAGATGGAGGGAAAATCTTCGCAGATTTATGCACACAATGCTGCTGGATTACTGACATAACATAGTTTACCTTAAACATTAATCATCTCATTTCTTTTGGTTGGTAATTGTCTATCTGAAAATCCGGCTGGATGTGTAGGCGGACTTAAATGATCAAAAGACATAATTGCAATTCAAACAAATTTATTGATGCTTAGCAGTAAATAAGTTTAGGCACAACACAATTTAAGTTAAGATAAATAATTGAGAGTGGAGTATGAAGTGGGGTATCAATACTAGCGGAAACTACAGAATTTCAACTGAATCTAGGAAAGCTTAAACGCGCACAATTACAACTACGCCACGCGCGAATAATCTGATTTTCTCAATCTAAGTCACTGGCCTTATATTTTCTTGCGGCGGCTCCTTCGAGACGACTTCAGGCCCTTTTTATGGCTGGAAGAATTGGTGAAGACTCCACGCTCAGTAATAATGAATTTCACTATTTTCAATCCGCTTCTCTTCGCGTACATCCACACGTATCAGGCTAACTATACTTGTCAACAACTTCGTGTCGACTTCTCGATCTTTAATTTACTTGACTTCTCATTTCCTATTACTTCACATCTTAACTCGCGAAAACCGAACTTATATAATATATCTTGTTTACATAAATCAAGCCTGGCTCTCGGTGAAGATTGGTTGAAATAAATAAATTGCTTTAAGGAAAAAAAGAAGAGTTTCGTAAAAGACCGTATAGATCCGTCACAAAATCTAAAAACAACAACAACAAAAAAACCCTATATCTCTATTTCTTTATAAAAAAAAAGAAGTTGTCGCAAGTAGTCGGATACCTTAATCACATGTATAAAAATTCCAAAAAATCCAAGTAAAAAATATTTTTAAAAAAAATACTTTTTCCAGCATTGAAAGCAACTGTTTTCACAACAAAAATATATACACATGCACAAAATAATGTAAATATTTTCGTACAATGCTTCCCGTTTTAAAAAGTGACCGAGTGCGTGAGAAACAGCATTCAGTGTTTTCTTGCGTTAAGAAAAAAAAGTTTCAGGAGTTGAAAAACGCCATTTAGAGTTGTGTAGTAAAAACCTAACACAACACAACTGCTAGAAAGCAGGCGATTCTGTCATTAACACTAAAAATATCACCTCTGTTTAGACCCCATGAGAAAATAGCGAGCGTGAAATAAAGAAAAAAAATTTTTTGATTACCTTTTTGTCTCTATGCAGCAAAATAATAAAGTATAACATGGGGATAAACATGAGGAAGCATTCATATTTTCCCAGCACAATATGAGTGAATAATTTCCAACTAATAACATATGAGTACAAAAAAATTGACACAAAAAATTAGAAGTTTCCAAATATAGAGAAACCATACAGAAAGATAATTACAATAGCACATAAATGTCACGTGTATTCATTTTTTAAAGGGCTGAAAAAATCTATGATGTATGCTTCAGAATGTACTATAATGGCGTATTGTTTCAGTTGTAAAACTGTTTATCCAGTTCAAAGAGAACCAAAGCAGGGAAACAAATTTACATCTGTTTACATTTAGTTAGTATACTACAGACGTTTGCATCACTATAAAAAGGTGAAAAGGAAACTAAATCTAAATTGTATTGAATAATTTAGAGAAAATCATTTTTAATATCATACAGAGCAAGGTGATTTCCTTATCAATGCCGAAAGAAACTATAATCTCCATTGAAAGTTATTACTTATGCACAATCATCGGATTGAAATAACATAAAAAAAGCATAAAAATAGGAAAAAAGAAAGAAAAGAGTGTGAGGGAAAAGAAAATTAGAACAGTAAAATTAAAGTTCAATATTGAATGAAAATAATGGCATAATTTAAATAATAAAATAATTTACCTTTGATATCATACGCAATAGTTATCTTACTGTGTTCCCAGAAAAAAGGTAAATGTTTATACTGAAAATATATATTCATAAGCACACACAATTTTAGAAAAATTATTAAATGTTGCCTATCATAAATGTTTACAGTGACAAATAGCAGAACTAACTAATCAAACGTTGATACTAAACAAACATTTAGCATTTTACTAATAAGAATATTTATTTAGCAGAATTAACACATTTTAAATTCATGAAAATTTGAGCTAAAGCAAATTCTAACTCAAATAATTAAGTTATTATTTTATTCCAACGGTTGTTTAAGCAATAAGTTAACATTGCATCTCAAATTCAGATCATTCTTTTATAGAATTAAATTTAATTCGAGTTTCCATTCGCTATTTCTTTGATAAATTTTTCATATTAGAAATCAACAAAGTTTCACACGATAATGCTAAAAAATTATTACATAACAAAACTAAAACCCTTTTCAATTCAAATGATTTTATTCATCCTATTTATATACATGTTTCTTTTTCTATAATTTTGTAAATTTCCACAAAAACTTTCTGAAGAATAGAAAGGCAACTTTCAAACAAATTACATTAATTTTCATTTGGAAATTCAACATATATTTTTAATAAAAGAATAATATACATTTATATAAATGAAACATTCTTAATATACACCTTGTTTATAATGTTCGATTTTGATTAAAATTTTTAGGAAATAATATGCATATGCATTAGTTCATTTCGATTTATAACAATTTTTCGTTGTATTATGAGAAAATTTAAATCTAAATTTGTTGAACATTGTTGTCATGAATATAAAATTTAGAGGATGTCATTGTATATTTTGGGGGGGAAATTATATGTGATGGACGTGTATGATTATGGGAACTACTGAATATATTCCCAATTGCTCAGGCAATAATAAAATATTACCTGAACACACATTTTACAGAAATTTAATACATTGAAGGATAGAACTCGGAACCTTCTGATTCGTAAGCACGTAACTTACCGCTGGACCAAAATGATCACTTCAGACCGGAGGCAGTTATTCTCTTATATAAGTACCACCACCACACACTCCCCCTACCATGTATCGTTTTTTCTTATCTTCGATCTCTTACATTCGAACAATCTTTTTTTTCTTCAATATTTTCTTTTACGCTCCTCTTCTCTCGTTCAATCGCTGGAGTCGAATGAAGTAGACCGTATGATAGTATTATTAAAATAAAGGTTAATTTTCAGTTTCACAGGCGAAGCGACTACTTGCGAGAACTTTATTTGAAAATATGGAGAAATGGGGATTTTTTGTTTTTAGATTTGTTTAGTACATTTTAAGAAAAATATGCTAAAATTAAGAAGAGAAAAAGAAATCATTATTACTAAAAGGGGGGGGGATGAGAAAAAACTTCAAAAAAATATCATAAACGGGGTACCAAAGTTTATGAACAAATTTTCAATTCTGATGTGTTGCTATGTTACTTATTTTTTAAATGACCTTCAGGATAAGAGATATTTTAATTTTACAAAAACTGGAGCACTTTATCTTAGTTATTATATGAAACTGCTTAAAATAACAGTGATTATATTCACATAAGGGACTGTAAATTTTGTAATAAAACAGTGATTGATAACAGTGATGATCTGAAGGTTAAAACACCTCTACTATTATACAGGACTTACACAAAAAAATTTCAGTTAATTATTTTCAAAACTTTTTCAACAATCGCTGGCCCCGTTTGAGCATTTTAAAAAAACACACACTTTGAGTAAAACGCGTTTTAAAGAACTCATTAAAAAAATTGTCAATTTTTGGCAAGATTCAAAATTTTAGGGTAGTCGGATACCTTAAGTCGTCAGAATTGTTACAACCGACGCCAAACCAAATATTCCCGCTGGAAATCTTTTAACACCACATTTTCAAAACAAACCGTGGTCTTTTATCAGTAACCTCATTTTCATAGTACACCAAAAAGATATGAAAAGCTTAATGAGAATTAACATTTCTTTACGTGTATATTGTGTGTTGTCGCTAATGAAGCCTGTTTGGTAAGATTTGCGCCGGCGAAACGGAAAAGTACCAAATAAAGATACTAAAACTTCACGGAAAAAAGTGTGCATGAAATTTTAATTTAAAAAAACACGTGCCTAAAAAGTTTTCAATTCAAAACTAAGCGAGTGTCGCCGAAACGAGCACAATTGCCGAACGGAGCGGAGTCAAACCGATTGAACATAACGTAGCCGAACCCGAGACTTAACTTAGACACACTCTTCAACAAAACGCGCCTAAGAAGTAATCACTTCAAAAAAATTCATGACAAATTTCTGAACGGAGAAAATCAATCTTTGTTCACACAAATGGAAATTGATAAAATTATTCTACACACAATTGGTGCTTATCACACAGATAAATTTTAATTTTAAAAAACTAAAAAACACGCTTTTATAGTGAATCGAACCAAAAAGTAACAAAATTATTCTTAATAAAGAATAAAATAATTCACGAGAAAATTAGAATAATTTTATTCTTTATTAAGAATTATTTTTTTACTCTTCAGTTCAATTCACTATAAAAGCGTGTTTTTAGTTTTTTTAAAATTATAATTTATTTTTCATTTTTTAGTTCGATCTACAATAAAAGCGTGTTTTTTTAGTTTTTTAAACTGTCATTTATTCATTGTTGAATTTATCCTTTAGTTTGATATTTGGAGCCGGAATGATCTCCTTTTAAACGTATTGCTATAATATTAATTCGTATCAACACTTTTAAATGTATTGCTTTGTAAAAATAAAAAATATGTAACAGTTAGAACATAAATTATTTTTTCCCATGCATGAGTCTTTTTTTAATGTCCATTTTCAGAAAAATTAGACAATTGTTTATATTATGGTAAGAAATAGCTGACACATCCAACCTACCCTTGCTCATATAAAGAACACTTTTTTGTTTGTTTTATTTCTAAACCACAAGTGTGTATTAATTTAAGGGTTGCGCTTTAATCTTCTAGTCACTAAATCTGGAATGAGTCACCAAATCTCGAAATGGTATATGGAATGAGTCGCCAAATCTTGAAATGGTACTTTGAATTAGTCGCCGAATCAGGATATCGTTATTCCAGATGTCCTGATCAGGAAAATGGAACAAAATTATGAAATTATTATATTGTCATCGGTCCTTGACAAGTGTGCAAAATTTCGAATTAATCTGACCTTTCAAAGAGGGTAAAAATCAAGTTTCAAAGATTCCCTTACATGCAAGTGAAACTTATAAAAGCAAGACAATAAAAAGGATGACGGGGCATTATAATCCAGATCTATAGAGCAGAAGGAACGGGCTACCCCGTGAAATTTGTTCGAAATAATCTACAGAGATAGTTTAAAGTCGTTTATCAAGCAATTGTGGCGCCTACACATAACCAACAAGCTTTATATAAGGTGTCTCTTAAATTCCAATAGACAGCAATTTAATACACAACTGAGCCCATTGTGAGGGTCCGGATGACATGTTAACGGCAGTATACGACACATAACTTAAGGATTAATGTTTCGATTTGATACTATAGCAGTCGTAAACTCAGAGTGCTCAGATATCTTTTCAATTTATCCCCCATCACTGAAGCTTTCCTCGAATCAAGTTAGGTATTTATCGACTAATAGCTGAAATTATTATTTCCACTATATGGAGTCAACACTATTTAATTCGCAAGGTTTTAAGAAGGAATAGACATATAACGTTAAGCAACGAGATAAAGCGAGTGAGTGAATATGAACGTCGTACTGTTCAGCTATACACGAGGGCTTTTGGCGACGGACCGCATAATTTTGAACCATGGACGACACCTGAGCTGGTCGTCCCTCCCCCCCCCCTCTCCTAACTACCATACTACCCCAAAGGAAGGACGTTTGAGCTCTCGACAGATTTAACATGCATCGCTCCCCTAAACGGCGCGTCTTTAGTGGTACTGGGCTCGAACTCATGACACGCTAGCCATGATCCGACGCTTTGACCACTTGGCTACGGCGGCCACGAGTGAGTGAATCATATTACCGTCGCATTATAAGGCAAAACGAGTGCTATTGTCAACGGACCTCGTAATTTTTCACCGAGATAAAGAAATCTCCACGAAAAGACTGCCCATCACATCACATAGTACACATAGTATTCGATATGTTCGACTAGTATCGCACCTTTTCATTATTGAATTAAACTGCATTACTTGCTTCTATCCATGAAAAGCAACTCATATATGCAATAGGCTAAATTCATGTGACGTCATAGTCACATGATAAATGCTGTAGCATACTTCCAGCCAATCAGCTGTGACGATTTGGGAAAATTGATGAGTAGCGTGAGACTTAAGAAATTAAATTGATTTATTACGTCTACAGCTATATATTCGTTACAATATTTACAATTAGATACAAGCTATTCAAACTATCGAGTATTTCAATACTACAATCAATTTCACTGGTGATGGAGGAGGACAAAACAACGGCTGAATGTTCTCTCAACTCTCTTGGGGTGAGGGACGGTCTCTTCTTGCACCTCTAATTTCACTCGAGATTCGGCTCGCAGGTGGAGTGTTATTTTTCTCACGGCCATCGGTTGTCGGCGCGATGTCACATTAAAGGACCCCGAAATGTTTTAGGGGTGCACGTATGGATATGAAAAGCGTTATACGCTGCATACGGATGCCGATCTTGCAGCTGCAAGGCGGGAAAACGCTACAATGCCACCTTTTGATTTTTACATAAACTTTCTTTTAAAAAGAACATATTTGTCAACAATAATAGTGCATATACGTAAAAAGAAGACATGTCTAATATAATACTGTTTTTCTTTTGACTTTGAAATTTTTTTGAAGAATTTCAATATTTGAGCATATTTATTCAATTATCGAACTTGAAATTGTATCTGAATTCTACAAGTCTGTCAGTATAGAATTTATTAGAGACCACGTGATTATATTTATCATGTGACCGTCATGAATTTAGACCACAAGTACCGAAACTTTTGTTCTATAAAATGTTTATAGAGTGAGGAATATTGGCGACGGTCCTCGTAATTCTGAGCCTCGGTCAAGCGACGAGGATGAGACATAGGCTGGCTCTCCATCCTCTTTTAACTACCACTCCACACTAACGGGAGGGCATTGGGCCTCAACAGATGTAACGTGAAACGGCCCTCAACACGAAGGGTCTTCAGTGGCCCTATGACTCAAATCCGCGACATTCCAGCCACGAGTTCGAGGTTATAAACACTAGGCTATTGCATCCACCTTAAAATTTTTACTTTTTAAATTTGTTAACAATAAATTATTGTAAATAGTACGTTTTAATCAATTAGTATGAAAATAAATGCTTTTTTTTTTTAAATTGAAAATATAACCAAACCTGTACACGTCCATTAATCTTTCAGACTCATAAAGTGGTAGAATATTATTATTCAGAGATGTTTGCTTATTAAATTATTTACAGAGTAAAGTATACATTTTATATTGTAAGCATCACTAAAGAATTCCAACTTGACATTTCCCCCGTCTCGGAAAACTTGAATTTAATACAGGATAAACCGAACAAAGACGTCCTTTAAAAGATGACAAAAGGCTGAAAGAGCAAAATTTCAAGTTGAAGGACAGTTTTCAATTACCTACTTCCGCGCACGAAAGAACAAAAGAAACTTTTTTCCCCCTTCCTAGGCTACAAAAGCAGCTACAAGGAGGGGAAAAGGGAAGAAAAAAAACGTCGAATAAAAGAAGAGGAAAGGAATGCTGAAAGTTTCGCATAGCTTGTCAATACAACGGAAAAACAAAAGTTATTCGATCCGTCGACAATTGATGAAGCAGGGGGTCGATGAAACACGATATTCCCTGACTTGACAGACGATCCTCAACTTCTGATGAAAGGGTATTGATCGGATATTATTGATGAACCATCGTGGAAATGGATACGTTGTAAAAGCACAGACCATTGCGTCCTTTTTTTCATTGTCTTTTCCAACAGAGAAGTTGCTATCAGTCAGTTAATTCTGTTGTCGCTTCGTTGGATTTCACTTTTTCTATGGATATCTTTAATAATTCGCATTTGATTAGGAATATTATCTTGTTAGGTGGGAATAAAATAGCTGGTTCGATATGCGTATTAGAAATCACACGTATTTAAAAAAAATCAGAACTATTCGTATCTTAATTTTACTTTGATTTGAATGAGAAATAATATCACTTTTGGAAGACCATTATGTCAAAGTGAATCTTGTTTTACTACGCCGCAAAGTTTGTTTCCCAGCACGATTACTTTATCTGCAGTGAAACAAATTTGACAAGGGTAATTGTTAAAACGGGTATGATTGTTTTTGCCAGGTGAGTAGTCATCTAAACTAGGATCTGTTTTCTTTTAGGCAATGTAAATGATTTTTAGAACGACTTTAGTATATTTGATAGAAAAATGATTTTTTAATGATGAAATGATTGAGAGTAAAGAAAAAGCGTATTTTCCGTGCAGAGTTGTTCTAAAAAACAATATTCAGAACTAGCGGCGTAACGGAGAATATTTGGGCCCTCTAAGTCGGGCTCCAAACCGGATCTTACAAAGGCTTGTAAAATTATAGCATAGCACAGGCTCTGGACCCCTAGAATCTTGGGCCCCAGCCCTCGATGTGGGGTTGCACGTTACACAACTGTTCAAAACGCTCATATAAAAATTTTACAGACCGAAGTACATACAAAGAGATTTATTTACATTTATAATTACAAAATAAACTGTCAGATTCTGAAATTAGCTATTACCGGACTATAAATTCCGTGTTTTGTAAAACTAACAGGATATACGTTTAAGTATCGGCTGTATTTGTAGTTAAGATTTTAGTGAAATGAATCTTAAGTAAATGGTGCATGCTGTACCAAGGAAACAATTTGATGTTTTCGAATGTAACTGATAAAATTTCAAATCACATATCTGAAATTTTAAATTTTTCTTACATCATGTAAACCATTAACTTCGAATTTGTTTTTGATCCCTTAAATTAACTATACACTACTTAAGAAAACCACTTCATAAACTTGAATTCAGATTAAATCAATTTTTAAATTTAACTCAAGAGAAATACCCTAGACTAAACCAGTTTCTATCGCATAAATAAACACAGTTCAATCACTCCACAGCACAGAAATCATTTACAGCGGGACTTTTCTTCTCCCCCCCCCCCCGAATGTGCTGTTCTTAAACTGCCTTCCATTTTTATCAACCCCCCTCTTTCGACTTTGAAAAAGTGTCGAAAGCGAAGTCATTTCCAGAAATAAGAATAAGAGTGTGGAAAAATAGTCATCTCATCAGAGCAGGTAGGTGCTATAAAGGACAGAATGGTGCGGTAAAAAGGAGATAAAAAGGGGGTCTGCCTGCACCGGATAAGGCTCATTTATCAATCGGAAAGGATTTTATAAAGTCTTATCCGGTTAGAAGGAGCTTGGAATGGTTAGGCTTCGTGCTAACGAGACTTTATAACGCTCCTCGGGGGTACTTGCGGAAGCGGCGTGGGTACTTTAAATTTACATAAATCATGGAATTGAAATTCAGTATTTGGGTAATGGGTAGATTCGAAAATTTTATTCAGATTGAAAGAGATTTATGTATACCGAATAGTATGCACTATTTCTACTAATATAAACCAGGGAAACTTTTTTGAGCTACTTAGAGCTCAAGTGATGGTTAAAGGCACTATTTTCTGAAATAGGAGGTATTAAAATCGATTCACGAGTTGCAGTCCTGATTTAATCAGAGATATGTCCTGTGGAATTACCGAGATCATTTTTCATTCAATGGAATATAGTCTCTTTTTTACTCATAGGCTGTGGAAGTTAAAAAGCTATGGCAGTTCTAGTGTGTTTTCCGTGTTATCTTACCGTAGTTCTTAATTTTCATCAGAACCACTAGACTTTATGGAGCCACTAGGCTGCATGTAGTAGTTCCAGAGCCGAGGTCAATTCAAAGTCAACTGCTGTTATTGTTGTTGTTGTTTCTGATGCCACCTGTTTGACGGTGTCAGATCGAGGCCGACGAAATCCATTGAGGCAAGGGGCTAGGTGTACACCTGTCGTTAGCTTTTAGCTTTGGGCACCATGCAGGTGACGGTACGATTTGGCTTGGTTCCACCCCAATTTGAGGGAGAACGCTTTGGGAATGAAAGATGCCACTGCCTGAGACAGGTTGGACTTCTTACACAATACATGGCGACACTACTTATATCCACCTCCACAATTTAGGCATGGAACTGGAGGCGAGGGAAATATTCTCCATCCCCTACACCTGTGGTTTCTGCTGCGACCGCCCACAAGACTTTCAGACCCACTGATTTAACGAGCACGTACTGCGTGTGTATGGTGGCATCGGGAATCAAACCCAGGCCTTCCGGTCTGGAGTCCGATGTTCTAACTACTAGGCTACCTAAGGCCCTAAACTGTGAAATTCCCAAGGTACAAAAAACAGCAAATTTGTAGTTTTAATCTATAACACGAAATCTCCTGAACTACTGAACATTCAGACATGAAATTTCGTAAACATGTTGTTGTTTTTTTGTTGAATAGAGAAATTGACTTCCAATAGGGAGGGGTGTTATGTGAACGTTATAGATTTGAAAAAAAATCCCGTTTTTGTGCTATTTGATCAATAGACTTGAAATTTGACACGCATGTTTATTTTGTTGAGTAGAAATCCGCTTGACAATGGCTTATGCGGAAATCGATTCGGGAGGGTGTTTTAGGGGGGGGGAGAAAAAATACTTTATTTTAGAAGTTCAGAGTTCTGCTTTTTTAAATCAAGTGGCGAGTGCTAAAAGAATGTTTTTCAATACAATCCAAAGCTTAATGCTAGAATCTAGATATAACTTTAAAAAAACAGTATAAAGCCATGCAATACCATGAAACACCAAGTGAGGAGGAAGATAAATGATTAGTAATAAGATAGTTTTTTTTTTTTAAAAGCAAAAATTGCTCGCTATTATCTAATAGAACTCTTATAAGACACTCAAAAAGCATTAGTTAAATAGTATAGAACTTATTATGATTATTATAAGAAAAGGAAGTTAAAAAGTTTTTAATTAAGAAATTTACCTTTGGTTCTTTAATGAAGCGAATTTTTATTCTGATAAATCACAAACAAAAACTTATGTCGTATATTTAGTACGAATGTATATTGCCTTTTTTAAATACATATTTCAATAATACAGAAAATATTACAGTTTGTCACGCCATATTTGCATTTCAACTTTGGCTTAGAATTTATAATTGTATGAATTTTAACGGGAGAAGGAAATAATAAATGCTAAATTATAAAAAAAAAATACACATATAATCTATTTATTTTATTTCAATAATAATTACAGAAGTATAATGTTTGAATTATTTAAGACAAAGTTTTTTCTCGTACATTCGTTTCAAAAAGATTTACTTAATTTAAGTAGACGGTGCTTCACGCCTACATGAAAAAATAACGTATTCATATAAAAATATGGAAAAATCTGCTATTATAGAAGGAAAATACATAAATACAGACAAAATAGTATACACCGAAGAACTGGCTTCAAAATAAATTATCTTGAAAAAAGTTATACTAATAAATAGCCCAAAAACTTCGTTTAAACTGATCAATTCTGGAATTTTTATATTGCAGAGTGATAGACGTTAAAGATTAAACCAACTATACCTTTGAGTGTGGAGGAGGGGTACCTCTTTTGAGTAATAATTGTTTATTATTTTAGGTTAGGTTGCAGAAAGACAACAAATATTAACAAAAAATTAAGGACAAAGAACATGAATGGTTTTTCATAGCTGCCACATTCTTTCTTCACTTGGCCTGTACAGAAATTAAAAAGTTCGCTAGAGGTTGCTCCTGCTTCTTTAGACAGTTAAAAGTTATAACAAGAGCGGTTGCAATATATATTTCGATTTTTGCACCTAAAAATATTAAGGTAATTGTAATGCAATTGATTTCATGAAAATTTATATGTTTTGCTGAATGTGTTTTTTAAAAATATCAAATATATATATAATAGTTGAAAAAAAAGTAGCTCCTATTATTTGCGTGACTTATACGCGAGGGTTGCTATTAGTAAGTTAAAAGTATACGATATATAAATTACGATTTTAAGCAATTCACGAATAATTCCAATGACAAAAATAGTTATTCTTCAAAAAAAGTGAAAAATATTTTTTAAAATTTGAAAATTAAATCATACGAACAATTTTCACATAGTTTTTTCAAGTTCTAGTAAATATTTTGCATTACACATTCAAGCACAACAATGTTGGTGTAAAATATTGAAACAATTAAACACATTAATTGTAACAATTTAGTCGAGCAGTTAATTCATCATCTTAAGAAGATGCCTCAACAGATTTAAATAATTAAAAGACCGTCAAAAAAATTCCTCTTGGGGGGGGGGGATGAAGAAGACGGCTATATAAGCTTTCCTCCGATGAACCTTAAAACATTCTTTTGTGCAAGCTTTCATTAAATGCATTTAAACATAAGAACAAGGCAAGGACAGGCCAGAAAAACATTAACACCACAACGCACAGTGAAAAGAATGGTACAAAGTAGGAATACTAATGTGAGATTCCCTAAAAAAAATTACAACAAAAATAAAAGAAAATGCATTTAAACATAAAAAAAAAATGTCTCATGTAGAGAAGGGGAAAAAAAGCCATGGATTAAAAAAATAATGCTTAATAAGAATAAAATTTTACTAAATAAAAGCTCTTAGCAAAATTACCAAACAAAAGCTATACGTAGGAATGATTTCATTTAATAGTAAAATATCACCATATATGTGATAAATGAATTTAATGCTATAATATAACAAGTAATATATAAAAAAAAATTAAGTCAATCCCTACTTAGGACCACAAAGAAAAATTTTATTTTAGTTACTTTTTATTTAATAGTTACAATATATATATAGTCATTCATATGACAGAATCACAATATTAAGGAACAAAAAAGAAAGCGATTTTCCTTGCAATTTTCTATTTTTCCTTTCTTTATAGGGTGTTGGGCTATTTTTTTGTTTGTGACTATTTATTCATTAATTAAATTTAATTATAAAATAGTATAGTAAAAAAGAATTGGACATTCTCAGAAATTAAGCCATTTCAGGTGGGGTTCGAACCCACAACCTTTAGATTAGAAGTCCAACGCGCTATCCGTTACGCTACAGGGACACAACGAAAAATTTCTCTTTCTGTATATGCTGTAGGGCTATTATTTTCTTTGTTACTATTTACTCAGTTTTAATTTAATTATTGAATTAATATTTGAAAAAACTGTATTAACATCAAGTGTCATCCACTACAAGTTTAAAAAAATGTATTTGAACTGGATGAATAGACAGTATTTTATTAACGATTGAAAATTTGAACGAGATTATATATATAGGGAGAGAGTGAACTAATAGTAGGAATAGAAAAAATAGAATAATCATAACTTTTTCAAATTATTATACAGTATAACCTCGTTAATTCAAACTAATTAAATCTCTAGGTGGTCGAGAGTAAAAAAAAAAAACAATCTATAAAATGGGCCAAGACACACTGCTAAACACTCTATTCGGTAAAAAAAATATATTTTGAAATAAAAAAAAGTAAAATGGTAAATAATTGCTCACGAAAGAATTAAAATTAATACATTACTTACATGATATACACATAATATATATATGTATTGTAAAGAATTAGCTGGCAACGTTATTTTGATTGGTAAAAGATGGTGCTGCTGAATGATAGAACCGATTTTTCCCTTTGAGCCAGAAAAAGATTGGAATGAAGGGACGGGGTGAACAATAAGTTAGCTATATTTTCAAATTCTATGTTTCCTATAATTGTAATTAGTGCTGCGCGGTTTAAACATAATAATAAACGGTTAATGTGGTGAATAGAAATCATGTTTTCAATTAACTACATAAGACTGTAACAGTATATACTACGCCAGTGAAAAAATATTTAAAATCTAGTGTTTTTACGTTTATTAGATATGAATTGTAAATCGGGGGAAAAACATGGATTATGAAATTAAAATTGGTAAATTAAAAAAGCTTTTACCTTAAAGTGATAAAGCAAAAGCTTGTATGACTTCTATTATTAAAAAAATGAAGCAAAATTACTTATAAGTTTGTAGCACGTCATTACATAAATATAGTAATCTTTTTTCATTATTAAGGTATAAAAGTAAAACGGGTGAATTGTTTTTTCTCTGAAAAATTTTCTACATTATCACTTCTGCTTTCTTAAATACTGATCAATGGTATCAATAACAATACCCAGAATATCAAGCAGAAAAATATAGTTCTTTTCAAAGCTTAAATAGATTCTATTTCAAAATTATTTGACAAATAGACGTCTCAAGCCAGCACCAGACGAAAAATGAGCAAAGCAAGGAAGGAAAAAACTGCACGTGCTCTTTTATCCATTGAAGACAGTAAAGTATCGGTTTCTAAAAGCGAATTCATTTCATCAGAAACTGAATTTTTGTTCCGTCGCATTCCAAGCATCATAGAGTTAAGAAGCCATGGATTCCTTGCGTCAACAATTCCTTCAAGTATTCATTTATCTGTCTAGACAGAGATCGTAAGGACAATCACTGTGTTTACAAAATAATGATGATGCAAACCCAATTAAGAACGTTCAAATCCGAACATCCATAAGTAATTGAGTCTCCCTATCCTATTATAATCATTCCATTCCACTATGCGATGCAATATCCGGGGAAGTATTTGTTAAAGCAATAACAATAGATGCAATTTAGTACAAATTGCGTAAAGAAGCGTATAAAACTGAACATTACCTTTAACGAATGGTGATAGACTTTTTTGATTTCCTATTACTGTCGCACTTTAAAGCTGCGCGTAATAATTGGTGATTAACATCTTAAATATAAGATTTTACTTGATATATACCAGGCATGCCCAACCCGCGGCCTATTTGAAGTTTCTAACTGTCTATATTATTTTAGACATTTGGACCATAGATAGTGGAATAAAAAAAATCCTGTTTTAACCCACCTCTCCCCAGGCAATTTTTTTCCCCACAAAATAAGTTTTTTCCCCTTCATTTGTCTTCCAATATTTTTAGCTCCATTTAATGTAGAGATGGAATCAGCACCTCCAAATTTACAAATGGAGCTAATAGAATTACAATCAAGTATAGAGCTAAAAAGCCTGTGCGAAAGGAATAAGATTGAATATTATCAAAAATATATCCTCGAAGATAAATTTCCAAATTTAAAACGATTGGCTATGCGCATTATATCAGCATTTGGAACTACTTGTCACAGCAAGTCATTTTTTTCCAAATTAAACCTGATAAAAACAAAGTATCGCAGCTGGTTTCTCGATGAAAACACAACCCAATCAACTACGATGCGCGTTGACTAAATTATCCGTTGATACAAAAAAAAATCTCATGTAAAAAACAAATACAAGTGTCACAATAATTGTAAGGTAAGAAAATATTTTGAATGTTGGTACGATAGTAAAATATTTTGAATAATTTGTTGTTTTATTTTAATATGTGCGGTCCACCTCAGTTTAGTAAAATTTTACTAAGCCCACCAACCGATTTGGTTTGGCACCCTTGATATATATACACACACAACATAAAATAATTTATATAATACCCCAACTACTGAAATTTACTTCCTGATGAGTAACATTGTCGTAGCTAGTTCTGAGTGGGCCCTGTATCAAAATTCTTTCGGGGCCCTTTTTAGATATGAAAACCTTGTTTGTGGGACTGTAGTTACTCATGTTGAGGCCCTGTAGCTAGGGGGCCCCGTATCATTAATACAGCGGTAGTTACGTCCCTGCTGAGTAATAAGTTTCTAGTAAAGCCAGTTTCACTCGAGGCACCTTTGAGCTGGACAACTTGTTTCTCATCACCACACCTATAGTGTATAGATGGGAGAGAATACCTTTCACACGAGGATACAAAGTTGACTGAAAAGGGAGTGCCGGACTTATAAGAACAATGAAAAAGCAATAAAAAGTTTTCTCCATTTTCAATATATAAGCAGCCACGTGTGAAGATTGTGATCTCCACAATATCATTCTAGCTGAGTCAACTAGTAGAGTGACTGTGCCAGTCAACTCGTCTTCTGTCACTACTCCTCTAACGTGAAGAGAGGAGAGACTTCCTTTCACACGTGGAAGAAATGCCTTAGGGCAGCTGTTTTTAAGCTTTCGATCACCCTTTAAGTAACAGCGTGACATCGCGGACCCCAAGATTTTGAACATCCCACCCCGTTTTAATATTCTTGATTAAAATACAGGTTCTAGTAGAGTTTCTTCATTGAGGTCAATTTAGTGATTTAGACTAGTATGGCATATCTTTCAATTTTTCCACGAGGTCTTTCAGAGTTTCTAAAAGAGGGAAATCTCAACGTTACTTGAGAGACCCCTCGGACCCCCTAGAAAAGCGCTGCGAACGCCCAGGGGTCCGAGGACCCCAGTATAAGAACCGTTGAAGTGGGGAAAACGGAGAACATGACTTATCGATACAATGATTCTAAGGAAGCAATAGAAAGTATTTTCAATACACAAGGAGCTGCGTGTGAAGAGCATCACTTTCACAATATCCCTTTAGTTGAGTCAACTAGTGAGGAGACTGTGGTTTTCAAATGCATGAGGGATTGGCCCAGTAGGGAGTGCCAGTTGAACACGTTTGAAGGGACCCAGGGGATTTCTATTGAAAACTAGCTTTCCATTGTCTACTTTTTCTGTTAGGTGCGACACAAATTGATTTCAATGAAAGGGCCCTAAGCGACGTTAGTAAGTTGTACAAGACAATATCTGTCTTCTATTACTTAAAACAAGAAAATCATATTTCACATCAATACTTGTTCGAAAGACATAGTTGAATAGCGTTACATAGATACATTCTAGGTTGAATCCGAGAGAAAAAAGTGGAGTAATTTTCCTTATCAATATTCCCACCAGAGATTAAATCTCGAATCTTTAAATCTAAACTAAGCATAAAATTAAGAGTAAAACTTAGAAAATTTTCTCGTACATCTAATATATAAGCTTGTAAGAACATTTATAAATTAAGAGCAAAAGTACTAGTTCAAAGGTTGTCTTTGAATGTAGTGTAATGAAGGACTATCCTCAAATGTGTTCGATTAGCAAACATCCCGTGCGACATTAATTTGAAGACTTAAAACCCCCTGACAATTCAATGAATCAATCCCATCAAATATTTTATCAAAATTATAAAACTTGTCACAAAATTTCATCGGAAACATTTTCGATTTTTGAACAATTCCAAAACAACTTCTAGAAATTTTCATTTCTTCAAAATCAGTTTTGAGGAATACATTATGCTGCAAATACTTCGGAAAAACCAAAATATTTCTGAAACTAATGCACTTGGAAAAGCTTTTTTTCACTCAACCACATATTTGAAATTAATTTGCATAAGACAATTAAAATAACCATTAACGTTCAGTTGAACATCCTTTTGAACTCCTCTGCATCTATCAAAAACTGACTTAATCATTGTTTCAAACATACCATATAGATCTTTCTTTACTATAATTCAAATGCTACGCAACGTTGGAATTCGATAAAGCTAATCTCCAGGGGACCTAGTTAAATAGGAAGGTACAAGGAATTAATTAGCAATAAAATTGAAGTTTCCAGATTCCATGCATTTAAAATGAAGACAAAGTAAGCACATGAAAATGAGTTTTGGAATTAATAATTGACTTTTTAATTATAAATGCTTTATTATAGTATTTTGTCAGCTTTAAAATTAGAATTCAGCATTTTTCTCCAATCCTGCTCGATTTACAGAGAAAAACGTTTTTGCATTTTTTTACAATGGAAAATGACGTTTGACCTTTTAATTATCAAACAAATTCAATGAAATTTTTTTTCGAAAAAAAAGAAAGAAAATTAGAGTAAGATAAAAATGCATTTATATACCATATTTTCGGATTTAATGAATATCTTAGCAGTAATTCGAACTATAATAATTGGAAAAAGAAAAAAAAAATTGGAGGAAAAAGAGAACTATTTGTGAAAATAGTCCTCTTTACCAATACATATATTTTCTCTTCATATTTCTTCAATGAAAAGTAAAGAAAACATTTTCTGCATCTTAAAAACGCTTCAGTTCTACATTTTCAGAGAAAACAGTTGAATTCTTACCTGAAAGGAAGAAAGAAAATAAATTAAAAATCAAGTGGAAAAAAAAACACTTAAAAATTTTGAGCACACATACATTTTATAATAAATATTTTGATTTAAAGAATGACTACAATAAACAAGACAGTAAACTAATGTACAACATTCGAACTGATATAAAATCATATAAAAGGATTACAAGTTAAAATAATGTTAGTGTAGTTTCACCCATATGTATAATAACAAAATGTACATCTTGAAAAAAAAAATTAATAAATTTTTTAACGTTTCATTTTTAATGATATTTAAAGAAATATTTTAAATATATCCACGAATAAATTTAAAAAATGTTTAATAAAGTTTTATACATATAAAAAAGTGCTTTTTCTTTTAATCTAGATATTAAATTATTTTGTTTAAGAACACTCATTATCTACACATTTAATTGTTCACTTCTTTAAAACACCATCCCATTTTTACACATTTTGCGGAATCTCTCCTCTGACAATATGCATTCTTATACTGTGTGTGTATAATGTTATTAGTATTTTCAACCTTTTCATAATGTCTTTTATGAAAAATATTTTTCTTTTAATTATATACAGTATATGTACAGTTATACAGTATTATTTAATTACATATATAGTTATATATTTCTTTTATACGACTTATACGCGAACCCGAAGTTCCGCGATTTTCAAATCGTCGATCAGTCTTTTGTATGAGCAACAACGAATTAGCTCTCTGTTAAAGACTTTTGGAAACAATTCAATGTTTTAGATGTAGTGAGAATCATCGAACAATCTTGGAATGAAGTTTCACAAAAATCTTTAAATGCGTCTGAAAAAACTGAGTCCCTTTTTCTTTTCATCACCAAAACTCAGACGGAATTAGTGCCAGAGCCTAATGAAATTCGTAATGTGATTGAAGTTGTCGATTTTGCGAAGCAAATAAATTAAGAAGTGGATCGGGATGACGTTCCAGAATTGCTGGATTCTCACAATCAGGAGCTGGAAATAAATGAGCTCATAGAAAGGCATGAGCAAGAGCAAAAAATTGAAGAACTTGATCTTTAAACCCAATTTAATCAGATGTTCGAATTCAGTGCTGGGAATTTGACAGCAGGTCTCAGTTTCATTGAAGAAGAGTTACAAATTTTATAAAATACTAGCTGCATGGTCCGGCGTTGCACGGACTTTCTCGATTAAAATGTTCCCTTCCCTTCACAAAATCAGCACTTCGACTCGTTTAAAATTTCTTTCCCCTCCGCTTGCATTGCACAGATTTTTACAGAGTGTATAACTTAATCCTCATAGGAATTTCCTGCTTCCCTTGTGACGATAGCACGTGTGTGTGCGCGCAATTTGAGTGATTTCTATAATTATGTCATTAAAATTCCCTTTTTCGAAAAATTTGTTCCACTTCTTTTAAATGTAAGATATGTTTCTTTTCCCTCCTATAGTCCGGCGTTACACGGATTTTTTTTAATGTAAAATTACTGTTCCCTCCCCCCCCTCCCCCACAGATAAGATTTTTCTTCAAATTTCGATCAATGACTACTTATAAAAAACAATACTGTTTTAATTTTTTAAAAACTATCAATTTAAAGCATTGAAAATGAAGCGATTCTGATGCTAAGATTAAAACCAAAAACTTTAATTATTTTTTAACAAAGAGAAAATTTTGCAGGAGAAAAAAAAAATCTTTGAGAAGCAGACTAGATTGTTAGATTTTATGAAACCTTCTACATCAAAATAACTTCGATTTGCAATTTTGTACTTGTGTTATTAATGATTTTATTAAACATTTATTTCTAAATTATTATTATCTTTCGTCTCCGGCCTCAACTAAAAATAATTTACATGTATTTAATGCGAAAAGATACCCCGATTTAAGCGAATTCTGCTTAACTGGTTATTACTTTTCCCCACCTATCGCGTAAGTTCAGGGTATTACTGTATATTTTTACCACTAGGAACCATTTTAAATATCATGACAAAGAAGTTTGGGATTAAATTCGAATCAAGAATTTCAAATAAATAGAAGGATTTTTGAATTGATATCATGAAGCATTTGGATCTTATAATATTCACATTCATTTAGAAAAAGAGAATGATAGAATTTTTCGCACATACATTTACAGTTACGAAGAACACACTGATACTATAAGATACATCATATTTTTGGAAAAGATACCGAAACTAATTCTATCCATTTGGATAGGCATCAACCATTTTTAATATTATCGTCATTTTATACACCGAATTAATAGAGCATTAATGTGTTTTACCACTACTAAGATGGCAAACATACGCCTAATACATGGGACAATTTGTTGAGAGACAAACGCTCACGAGTAAATCATCAACATTAGTATTAACAAATATGTGCAGTATTATTTAGTTTATGATTTTATTCATGGGTTCGAGCCCTGGAGTCACTTAAGATCCACTGTGTAGAGGGATTAATGTACGTTAAATTTGTCGAAACTCAAAGATCCGTGTTGGCATGGTGTAGAAATTTAGAGAACTGGGTGCTTGTTCAGGAATCGGCTTATTATCCAGTGACTCAAAATTACGATGTAACTCGGAGTTTAAATTTGATTTGTGGCGGTGATATCTATATAAGCCACTAACTGCATCCGGACTGAAGTGATTATTTTGGTCTAGGAGTAAGTTATGTGCTTACGGAACGGAAGGTACCGAGATCGAATTTTCTTCATTGGTGAGCCTGAGAACTTCGAACAAACGCAACCTTCGCGCAGCAGTCGTGGCGCCATCTATCTACTGCAAATGCAACTCACAAGCCGTCACAACCTAATGACGCAACAACTCACACGCTCGCCATAACAACGATATCGTTCGTTCGCCTACTGATTCACTGGTAGGGAAGAGTGTGGCGATGGGATCTATATAAGCCAGTAACTGCCTCCGGACTGAAGTGATCATTTTGGTTTAGGGATAAGTTATATGCTTACGGAACGGAAGGTACCGAGATTGAATCTCCTTCAGATTTTTCATAAACGTCACACTCTAAAGCAACGCGAAGGCTATTACCTCACAATTTCGAACCTCGTTCAAGTGGCAAGGGCTACACCCCTTAGCAGGCACCTCATTTTCCAAACTTCCACATCACGCCTATGTGAAAACAGGGCCACTTCAGATTTAAAGTACGTCAGCCCATTTACACGGCGGATCTTTAGCGGAACCAGGACATCAACCCGTAATGTGACAATGCAGGCCACGAGTTCGTTACCATGACCATTTGGAGTGTATTTTGAAGATCCACCCTTTTTCTAACTTAGAAATAAATTTATCCACTATAGAATTAACAATTAATATATATAAAAAAAATTTTAAGTAAACTCCTGCTTGAAAAACAAATTGAGTTTTTCCATACCTGGTAGTTGGATAATCAATATATACTGTCGCCATCTATTGCCTTCATTCGGAACAAATTTAATTTTTTCCTCCCATATAAAGATAAAATTTATATTAAATTAATAATTTAATATAAATTAATAAATTCAATAATTAAATAATTAAATTTAATTTAATTATTTTAATTATTGAATTAATATTTGGAAAAAAAATTGTATGAACAAGTGTCATTCACTACAAGTTTAAAAAATGTATTTGAACTGGAGTAGATAAATAAAAAGTATTTTATAAAAGATTTATATAGGGAGAGAGTGAACTAATAGTAAGAATTGAAAAAGATTGAGGATTGGTTGTCTTAAAGTGAACATTGATTTTAAGGTGCCTTAGCAGATTATTTTATCTGAAAAATCTGAC
Organism: Trichonephila clavata; assembly: GCA_019973975.1. NCBI lineage: Eukaryota > Metazoa > Arthropoda > Arachnida > Araneae > Nephilidae > Trichonephila > Trichonephila clavata. The sequence goes on along the minus strand of BMAO01016959.1, from coordinate 7,583 downwards.
ATCATTTATATGTTATCATACATTCAGAGTGTTTCATTTCCCCTCTCATATCCTTTTTTTTTTAATTACTCAATAAAGAAACATGAAATTGAATGGAAAAGTAGCACTTTACAATAAATGGATTACAAAATTAAATCCATTAATTCTAATGAAATATACAAAACACACAGTCCTTTTTTTTATTATATATTTAATGTAACAGAGTAGCATTATTTTAGTTTTATTACCGCATTTACCAAATCAGCATACTAATACCTGTAATAAATAAAATTGATAAACATCTCCTTTTTATTACCGTTAAAAACTAGAGCAATGAAATAATTTAACTTTAACTGCATCTCAGCAACAACAAAGACGAAAAAGAGTCATTTTCATTACTTTACGACATAATTCTGCAAGATAGATCATTTCTAACCTCAACTAAAAACTTACCACTTTCCAATTCATATCGCAAAACCAAAAAAGGAGAACAAAAAAATTTCGACAAAATAAAAAGAACGAGGGCAAAAGTTTCTCAAAAACCGACAATAAAATAAAACAAACACGAAACCGAGATAAAGCCAAAAAAGTACACACAAAACGTATAAACGCTTTTTAAAGAAACACGCACCGGGACATACTGAATCCACTCTCACTGAATCCCCCCCCCCCCAACACAATTAGATAATCTCCCAATTAATATTCAGACGCCACACGCCGTTTGTGCGAAAGAAACGCGCCAAAAAAGAACCTTAAATCCTCTATAAACAAAAGACACATCCAGTCAAGATGCAAAACGCTGCAGAAGGGGTCATTTGCATAACACAGGTGGTTGTGCCAGAATTCGAAATGAGAAGTGTGGGTTCCTACATGATTAGGCATTCCGAGGGGAGAGGGTACAACCAGATTACCTCCTTCCCTTGACACTTGGTGCCTCCTCGACAACCCCTTTTCGTCGTCCACCCCGTGGTGAGTGAGTGGAATAGCTTATGAGCCAAGAGTCGGTACCTGTTTGCTTTGAATTGGGATTCAGTGAGAACGTGTTGAAAGTGTAACCGTTTTGGTACAGAATGGTTTAGGAAGTCAGCGCAGAGGGATAAAAAGTACGTGAATGCATAATAAATTAGAAATGCGGATTAGTTATGTAAAATTAGTGAACTTTTCTGCAGTGATAATAGTATGAGTTAGAAGCCAATGTAGTGGACTAGATAACCATAGTACGGAATGTAGAATAAGTGGGAATATTTATTTATTCTTTCACTCATTGTTAAAATTTTGTAAAACTTTAACTGCGCAGCATATTATGCAAATAAAAGGAATTGGTACCTTTCCCACCATATTTGGTCATTCCTTTTTAAAGGTATTAGATCAGCAGTTATTAAACTTTCGATCGCCGCAACATTTCTTTATGTATCAATGTAATATCGTGGATCCTCAAGATTTTGAACATTGCTCCTCTACTTAATATTTTTGATCAAAACACAAGTTTTAATAGAGTTTCTACTTTAGAGACTATTTTGTAATCTAGTCTAGTATGGTATGGTACAGGGCTGTGGGTAGTCTAGTGGTTAGACCATCGGACTCCAGACCGGAAGACCTGGGTTCGATGCCGTCGCCATCTATCATGTAAGAGCCGAGTCAAATCGTACTGTCACCTGCATGGTGCTAAAAAACTAACGACAGACGTACACCTCGCCCCTTGCCACGATGCATTTCGCGGGCCTCGTTCTGACACCGTCAGACAGGTGGCAGGCCATTAGAAACAACAATACATCTTTCAGTTTTTCAACGAAGCTTTTCAAAGTCTCCGAAAGAGGAAAATATCAACGTTACACGAGAGATCTCGCGGACCCCCTAGAGAGGCGTTGAGGACCCCCAGGGGTCGGGGAACCACAGTTTAAGAACCACTATACAATAGATGATTGCTTTATTGATTGATTATAAACATCGCATTTCAAAGCTATTGTAAGCTGACTTCGTAAATTTGAACCACTGTTAAGAGAAGGACCCTACCTGAGCTGTTAATCCAATCTCCAAATTTCCACACCGCACTAGATTTAACATGCATCAGCCTCCCTGTATACGGTGAGTAAGTGAGAGTTTATTAACACCGCCCTATAAAGTAAAACGAAAGCTCGTAACCTCGTAGTTTTGAACCACAGTCAAATGACAAAGAGAACACGTGAGCTGGCAATTCACTCTCCCAACTTCCACCCACACCACGTCAGCGTGAGAAATTTGTGCCACGACAGATGAAATGTGTATCAGCCCCTCTGCACGCAGTGGGTCTACAGTGGGATTGGGGCTCGAACTCATGGCACGCCGAACACGAGTTCGTGATCATAACCACCAGGCTGCTGCCGCCACAGCATGAGTTCGAAGCCAATGCAGTGAGCGACTGATAATCATAGCATGTAACGTAGCATTAAGTGAGAACATCTATCTTTTTTCACGCAATTTTAAAATTTAATAAAACTGTCACTGAGCAGCAGCTTAACACAGCTGTAAATCGGCTTTTTGTGGATATGATCACCACGTTCAATGAACACCTGCACCCTTAAAATATTGTGCGATCTTATCTCGGACATCACCCCGGCAACCAATAGGAACCCCCTACTCCACCCACGAACCGGATGTAACTCGAGGATAAAGGTGCCGACCGCTATCATCCCAAAAGGGCCCCAGAGAAGGCAGAGACGGTTGTAAGTTTTCGCAGAGATGGATGCGACCTCCTCCCTCACAAGCAACCGAATTTGGACTCTAATAAACTAAACAATATTTTTAATAACTTCAATGTATATACTGCAATTAATTGCTGTAAGGTAAACTAAATATTTAAATTTATAAATATCACGCTACCTTTATTTAACTCAAACGTCTCAAGCCCTTGTAAAAAGAAAAGAATTGGTACCCTTTCGACAAAATTTGGTAATTCTTTTTCAACTCATGAGATGATTCAATCACTCATTATTAACATAGCTTTTCGAAGCTACATTAGCACTGTTGCCAACAAAGCAACAAACTTCGTAGATTTGAACTACTGTTAAGTGAAGAGAGCCTTATCTGAGATGGCAATCCACTCTCCAGATTTCCACACAACGCTACATTTAACGTGTCGATAGATTTAACATGCATCGGTCCCCTTCTACACTGGAGTTGATAGAGCGATAATTAACGCCACACTATGAAACTACACGAAGGTAACTGGCGATGGACTCCGTAATTTAGAATGAGTCAAGTGACAATGATTACACTTGATCTGGTGCACCCACTCTCTAAACTTCGATATCACGCCAACGAGATGATTTTAAACCAAGACAGAATATATGTGCATTAGCCCCACCACATTATAGGTCTTCAGTGGCACTAAGGCCCGAACTCATGACACGATGGATTCGAGTTTGTGACCATAACTACTAGGCTACCACGCCACTCTCTACAAGACGAATCAAAAGCTATGACTTAAATTTAAAAAAAAAAACATTTCTTTTTATTTCTAATGGGTTGTGGATTGGCGTTTTACCATTGCAGATCTAGTATATTCCTCGGAAGCTGGTATCTCTTTAGTGCGGCACCCTATAGGCAGATACCGATCGCCACAAGTAATTTTGACGCCCAGTTTCCTCCCCAGAGGAAGGCAACTGAGCTCTGACGATGCGAACTTGTCCTAGGATTTAACTTCGCCGAAAATATCCAAGCCAAACAGACACTCTAGGGTCTTTGACATGCCCTATAATCATACGACATGGCCGCTGTAGATTTTCTGCATCATGAAAATCCTCCGACTTGCCCGGGGTCGAACACGCAACCTTGGCTGCAACAGGCCAGCGACAAACGAACCACGCCACACCCAAATTTTAAAAACTACAATTCATTAATGAATCACAACAGCAAAAAATCTCATGATTTTAAGACAGTATAGTGAAAAATATCTTAGAAATTAAGAGTACCAATACCTAATGTAGAAAATATTTTACACTACCAATAACTCTGAATTCGTCTCAAGGACGATGCTTAAATATTATCGTGTTTACACAGAATGGAAATATCCTCGTATCTCGGAAGGATTCAGAGCTACTAATGCGACTGATTACTTAAAAGGCACGACCTTCCTTCTTAGAGGCATAAACACCCATCACAACCTATCTTAAGCCCACAAAGGATTTAACTTTGATATTAACTGAAAAGTTTGTCATTCCTAATGTGTATGAGAGTTTTTGTTTTAAAATATATCTCAAGTTTTTTTTTTCCTTATAAAAAGTTTATATTATTTTTAAATAATTTTATTTCGAGCTACTCCATAATAATATGTGATCCAAATAAAGTGAGCATTCATAAACGTCGTACTAAAAATCAACAGGATGGATATTCGCGACGGACCTCGTAATTTAAGGTATCCGAACACGTTGTAAATGACCAAATTCTGTCAAGACAGATATTTTTGTTTTTTATTTTATTGAGTAAAGCGAAACATACTTTGTTTTGTTTCTACACTACCTAGAGGCCAAGTTACAATCCATTTTATAAAGTTAGAAAAACCGGAAGTGGGTTTTTTGATCTACCAGAAGTGGGCATTTAAATTGCTCAAAATCTATCATGGCGAGTCTGATAACTCAAAACATTACGAATGTATTTCTATAAAACTTTTTAAACCTGATGTTTACGTTATTTTCTAAAAAATGTACTAAAATATTTCTTATTGCAGGAATACTTTTTGAGTTATGGCTTGTTATTTAAATGATGGTCTCAGAAAAAATGTAACATTTCTTATAATGTTTACTCAATCAGCTCTAAAATTTTCAAATTTTAATAAAAAATTAAAATTTTAGTAAATTTTCTAGAAAAATGCATCTAATTTGTTTTAGTAATACTTTTACTTATCTATGTTTATTACTTTTTTCTCTAACTGCTTTGAAGTTTTTTCAAAAATATTGCTAAAATTTCACTTATAATTGTGATTTTTGTAAAATTCAGGTAGTTTACTTTAAATTTTGATAGTTAAATAGTAATATGTATTGGTATTGAGTCCTAAAAGAGCATTTATAATGTTTTAGCATGCTATTTTGTTAAAAAGTACTCCGAACGTGTTCGGATACCTTAAGGCCGCGGTCAAGAGACGAGACACATAAAAGAGAGGGTAAAAAAAGAGTGGAGATAATACTGATATATACTAAAAAGGGAGGACTGAAAAATATTTACTTTTCTTTAATACATATTTCTTTGAAATTTTCAAAAGGAAATATATAACATTTGATTAATAAAATAAAAGCTATTTAAAAAACTGAATGAATTACTTTTAAAAATTGTGACTGATCTATACGCGGCTCTCACTAATTCCTTGGGGACTCTATGAGGGAAACATTTCTTTCAACCAACTTTCACCGAAGGCAAGAAAACGTGATTATGCAAATTAAGTTTATTATATAAATTCTGTATTCGCGAGTTTTGAGAGAGAGTGAAGGGAGGATCGTGAGTTATTGAAGTGCGAATCTTAGATTATTAAAGTGAGAATTGAAGATATCCAAAGTGAGGATCACTCGGATGTGAGCTGATCAAGACAGCTATTAGTGTTCAAGGCCTCATCTGGAGGACTCCTGACTGACAAGAGTTCAGGTATTGTGCGTATTATTTAAATAGAAGTTAGAAACTAAATGGCTAGGGCGCGTCTGAGTTAATAACGAGCTTGCGTAGGTTATCATAGAAATTGCTTGAATGTCCGTAAATATTATCCCCAGGCGAACTGGTTTCACCTTCGCGCTCTAATCATTGATCTAAATTAGATTATTATTGTGTCTGTGTTAATTCTTGATAAATAAACGATTTTAGTGAATCATGGCGTTTGATCAATTAGTTGCTCCTATATTTCTAGCCGGGTCCGAGAGTAGACAAGGGGGATTACAAGGAAGTAGGAATAGCCAAACATTACAAAATGCAGTAAATATTCAAGAGAAATATTTATTATTTAACTAGAAAAAAAACCCCGATTATTCAGGAAAAGGAAAAGTCGCAGCAGTTTTTAAAAATAAATATATTTAAAAATAACTACCCAGTTTTAAAAACGTGCACGAATTTAACAGTCGTAATTAGTATGTTTTCTAAATATTTTTCAAGCACATTTGTACATCCAAATAAATTAAAACTATTTCCAAAATTCAAAATCATACACTGGGATAAACAAATACTATACGCTTCGAATTCCGTGCAATCCATTGTTTTCAGTAGTTTGAGACATCAATCATGGACACAGGTACTGTGAATCCCTCTTAATATTTCCTTGAAAACCTCCAGGTGATTCATTAATTGATTGAGTGTTTATTAGCGTGGCACACTTCATAGCAGCACGAAAGTAAATGGCGATACGCCTTGTAAGTATGTGTAAGTGCATAACAGAACCCTTCATTAAGTTTATGACTCCTACCAGGGGTGTTCTGGGGGGTCCGAGGGGTCTCTCAAGTAACGTTGAGATTTTCCTGTTTTAGAAAATCTGAAAGGCCTCGTGGAAAATTCGAAAGATATGCCATACTAGTCTAAATCACTAAATTTGACCTCAATGAAGAAACTCTACTAGAACCTGTATTTTAATCAGGAATATTAAATCGGGGTGGGATGTTCAAAATCTTGGGGGATCAGCGATGTCACGTTGATATTTAAAGAGGAGCCGCGATAATCGAGAATTTAAGAACCGCTGCCCTACGGCATTCCTTCCACGTGTGAAAGGAAATCTCTCCTCTCTTCACGTCAGAGGAGTAGTGACTGGCACAGTCACTCTACTAGTTGACTCAACTAAAAGGACATTGTGAAATCTATGTTTTTCACACGAGGCTACTTATGTATTGAAAATGGAGAAAGCTTTTTATTGCTTTTTCATTGTTCTGATGAGTCCGGCACTTCCTTTTCAGTCAACTTTGTATCCTCGTGTGAAAGGTACTCTCACACATCTTCACACTAGAGGTGTGGTAATGAGAAACAAGTTAAACGGCACAAAATTGCTTCGAGTGAAACTGGCCTTACTAGAAACTTATTACTCATTAGGGGCGTAGCTACCGCCGTATCAGCCATATCAATGATACGGGGCCCCCAAGCTACAGGGGCCCCAACATGTGTAACTGCAGTTCCACTAACAAGGTTCTCGTACCTAAAAAAAGGGACCCCGAAGGAATTTTGATACAGGGCCCACTCGGAACTATATGCCAGTGACTCCTACTAAGGTTTATTTTCGATATTGATACTCTTGTACAATTCGTACACTATTGCAGATTTTCTTGCGGCATCATAAATATATTTGAATGAATACACCACAATCACCAAAAATTAGGGATTTTACAAAAACGACATATTTTTGTTGACAATTTTCTTACTTAAAACATCCTCGACTAGGTTCGGAGAACAATTTTTCAAAATATGTGATTTTCAGAAAATTTTTATTGTTTTAAAGAACATAAATAGACCTAAAGAACATTAAGAATTACAATTACTAAATAAATAACATGTATCTTCTCCTTTGTTTTAAAAAAATATATATTTTTATGAAATTTTAGCAAAATTTTCAATGTTAAAAAAACACCATAAACAAAAATACATTGGACATATGCAATTTTAATCTT
>BMAO01016958.1:0-12503 GCA_019973975.1 Trichonephila clavata | reverse complement strand
TATATTTTATGCTTCATATTTCTTGTTTTAATATATATGTAATATCACCGTTTTTCCTAACTCTTTTGACATTAACATAACTTAAAAAGAATGTAGAAACAAATTTTTTTTAAAAATACCCGAAAACTTATTGTTATATTGCCATCTGTGAGTGATTGACTGATATACAAAATAACTTGGTTGAAATGTGGAGAATGATTCCCTTTTCACAGAAATCAATGAATACATCACATATCAAAGGCCTATCATGGGAAAAGAAGGCAGGGGATTAAAAATGTGAATTGCTCGTGATACTGTAGCTTCATTTCCCCTAATGTTCGAGTTTTATCGAAGATTCAACGTCAAATTTTCTTTAAATAGTGTGCCTATTTATTAAATTTTCTTTATTAAAGATGAAATAACACCGGTAATAAACGAAATACTTTCATACTTTGCGAAACATAATTTGTTTATACCTTTAATTTTAAGAGCGAAATTGAATGCTGAGTCAAAATGAATTTATTCAAATACTTGTTTAAATAATTTAGTTTTACGAGGGGAAAGTTTAATTTGCTGGTTTCAATATTCAACTATTTCGCGTTGTAAACAATTGAATGGAATTTAAGTAAAATTTAAATAATTAGTTGTAATCAATTAATTTTTATTAATTATAATAATTCGTATTGTCATCCGAAGATGCAATCGAAAATGATGTAAAAATTCGGCCCACCCTGAAATACATATGTAATAAACTGTTCTTTTAAAAATTAGAAAATTCGATATAAATGCAGATATTATTCTCTACAATATTATAAATTCCGATTTAGCATTACAAACGTAGCAATTTCCAGGTAAAAATTTGAAATTTGTGGCATCTGGGTAAAAAATTACTAGAAGCAGCTGATGATCAAACTAAAATGAGGATTATTTATGATAGTGTTGTCCTCTCTGTGTTTAAAATCAGAATATAATATTGATTTTAAAGCGAATTACAATTGGAAAAAATCTTCCTAGTTGAAAATTAGTTTTTAACAAATGCAAAGACTGCTCTAAAAATCTCTGAAGCTAAATAATTAAACATATTTTCCATAGCAAATGTAGGTGAAGAAATATAAATGGTTTAGATTGAATTTATTAGGTGTAAGGGAAAGTTCGGTCACTTTTTTCTGAAGAATTTTTTTTAAAAAAAATGTTTATTTTCTATATAAAATTTAATCTAAAGCATAATGTCCTTTGCTAGTTACAACTGTTGTGACGGATCTATACGCGTCCTTCTACTAACCCTCTTGTTAAATCTTTGGGCTATCAATCACAACCAACCCTTTTGGAAGAAGAAACCGTAATATCCAGATAAGGTCAGTTATATATAGTATGTTTTCTTGCTAGTAAGTTAGATGAATATTTGGTGTTGCCTGGAGAATGAAATATTGAGAAGCTGATGGTAAGAAAAGATAGCTACAAATCAGGTATTAGTTATATTGATAACGCGTTTCGGGCTTTAAATTGTTAAAGATATTTAAGTGAAGATTGGTCACTTAAATATAGTTACATTAATATAGTCACTTAAATAAAGTTGGTAGCTACGTTGTAAATCAAACATTAGACTAGTGGATTGATCCATAGAAGGTAGATCAATTGAATAGAATTTTTTTCAGAATTTGCGCCTTTCGTAGCAAAATTACAGGGGAATATCTGGGAATATCTCCTCCTATTTGATTACTTGAATTGTGTCTTTGATAATTAGTGTGCTTAATAAATAGTTGAAAATTATTATGACGCGAGTCGTCCTTTACTTCCTCTCACACATCTTGCCGGGTCCGAGAGTAAGTTTAGAGGGTTACACTGTCTGTCTGCTTATCTCATCTTATCTGGCAGCTTATCTCATCCCATGGAAAAGAAGTTCTCTGTTTTGGAGACAAAGTATTCTTCCGCTACCATTTAGATAACCTCATAATTTATGTATTTATTCCATCAAGAAAGTTTTGCAGCAATCTGAACAAACAGATGGGGCAATATAAAGAGTATATGCTGGTTCAGATAAAGTTACCTCGGTGTTTCTTGTCACGAGTAGTTTAGCGTTGTTGTGATGAAGAATCACACCCTTTCTGCTGACCGAAGTTAGACATTTTTGTTGAATTTCTTTATTCAAAACATCAAGTGCGAACAGTAACGGCCATTTCATTTTCTTTCAGCAACTCGTAGTGCACGCTCTGCGTTACCAACAACACAACATAACCTTCTTCTGATGCACGCTAGCTTTGGATATGAATGTGGTGGTGCCTCCACTTTGTAGACATATGCTTTTTTTTTCTAACCATGTGTTTGTGCATTATCCACTTTCCGTATCCAATTTCCAAGTGGTCAGAAAATGGTTCCCTCTTGTCACGAGCAAGATTTGAAGAACATATTGATATTCTATCCATTAAATTTTTTCGCTTAATTCGTGTGGAACTCAAACAGATAGCTTGGACACGAAACCAGGCATTTTAATGTAATCCAAAGCAGTAGTCTGATGAATTCCAAGCTTTAAGCCCACTTCTGTGGAGGTTAGCGTAGAATTTGTCCTGATCACACTGAATAGCACTTCGTCAATAATATCTGACAGCCTTCCTGATCAAAGTTTATCTTTCAAAGAAAAGTCACTTAAGCAAAATTTCACAAGCCATTTTTGGCATGTCCGAGCTGATGCGGTTTCCTCTCCAAATACGGAACACAAGTTCCTGTTTGCCCCCTTTGTGTGTGCGTTATTCCCGTTTAGGAACTCAAACAACGTACAATGTATTAAGTGCACTTTTTCTTCACTCATGTTGACAATTTTACAAGGGGCAGTTTTTTAAAATGTTAATAGTATACAATCTAACTGTTTAAACCGGCTTCAGTTGGATCTGAACTCTTGCTAAGGATTGACAGCACATAAAAGTGCACGTGTTCAAGAACAACAGAACTTTTCCTTATACCCAATACTATTGAATACTACAATTATTGAGCTGAAACAAATATATTTTTTATGTGATTTAATGTTAATAACTTATCTACATAGTGTTTTTTATCATTAATATTTATTCACACGAGTTATTTTATTCATTGATTGAAAAATCTCGAGATATTTAGGGTGTTTCTATAATTTTTATCATGGATTGAAAAATTTAAGACAAACTACGTTTAATGTTGTGCAATGTAAAAGAAATGAGCAAGCTGTGCTTATTAACCCTTTGTGCCTCGGGGATATATACTCGTCCCTTCAACGGAAGACTTTTTGTATTGTGCTGCTCTGCTTAAAACTAGCCCCAAGGCTTTGGAACACAATAAAATGACACTGAAATTCTAAAGAATTTACTTATTTCGAAGAAAGGGTTGGGAAGGGATTTGAAAGGGTATATTCCAGGAACGATGAAATTCATAGCTAAGCAATTTATTTTCGTTCCAGGGTGCTCTTTTTTTATTCTTCATTTGCTAGCATTTTCGCTTACCGTGTGTAATAGAAGCTTTTTATTTTTTTTTTTGTACAAATGCACTGAATGTGATGCTGGTTTATGTGTTCAGCCATGTTTCTGGATATATCACAGAACAGGTAAGTAATACTTTATTTTTTATTATTTTGTAACTCTAGAGATTAAATCTTTCATTTTCATTTTATTAATTTATCATTTTCTTTTTTAAAGCGAAAGTAAACAGTTTTTAGATGAAAAAACATGCCTTTTCTTTTTACCCAATAAACCGGTTAACACCATGAGCCTGTGGAAAAAATGGTGGCACTGATGGGGGGGGGTGAATTTCGTAAATTTTCCTCGACAGTTAAGCTAAAGGAAATTAAAAAATATACATAGTCTTGCTTATTTCTCTTGTCGTATTGCTTTCAAAAATGATTATTTTGATGATTCTGGCATAATTTTTCTCAATCATAAACTAATCTACATTTAAAACGCATCTATGCTCCATATAACTTAATTTCTTCAAGTAACTTTATTAATTAATTTTCATGAAATTACTTGAGACTATGTTAAGGTATGTGACTACCTTCGGAGCACTTTTTTTGAAATATATAAATTTTCAACTAAATAAACATTTCTATATTTGAAATGGAGCATAAAACTAAGAATTTTAGTACAATTTCCACAAAATTAAAAATAATTTTCGATATATTGGGAATTTTGAGTGAAATTTTAGTGAAAAATTGCAGTTACGGTTAGGCTTGTATTGAAAATTCTAATAAATATATTCGAATAATATTTATGCAATACATAAATAAAATCATTATCTGTGCTTATAGCTATAAAATTTGTGATACTTTTGAAAAGTTTTTGAAATATGTCATTTTTTATGCGAGAACTCAATTTTTTACAAAAAACTAATGTTATTTTCTCACAAAAAGTGCAATAAAATACATAAATATATACACAGAGATTAGATTATAGTCTAGACTGTGGAGAAAAAACTAAATAAAACATTTTCTGAAAATTTCAATTCAATATCTTAAAAAGCAATCCTGTAGTGAACTTTACCGTGAAGCTAAAAATTGAAAAACATAGTTTCTCAGAAAATGCATTTAAAGATTTTAATATGGTATAAAAAATTTTCTACTACTTGTACATTTTTTAAACTCACCATATTTATGGGTCAAGATCTCTTTAGCTTCATGTTTAACTAATTTTGACTTTTTTTCAACTTTTGCTGTTTTCTGGAGAGTTTTATAGACAATAACAATTGTCATTTTTAGTGAAATTTTGATGAAAAATTGCATTTTTAGAAAATTCTAATGAATGTATTCAAGTAATATTTATACAGTACGTAAATGACATATTTATAAGTGTTAGGAATAAAAAAGATTTGCAATACTTTTGAAAGTTTTTTAATTATGCCAAATTTTATGCAAAACCAAGATTTCTTAAAAAAGCAATAAAGTACATAAATATATACACAGAGTTTAGATTTTGATTCATAACACAGATATAACAAAATAAAACATTTTCTGAAAATTTCAATTAATTATCTTACAAATATTTTGAGTAGGGATGTACTTCCGGTTTCGTAACCTCCATTTCCGGTTTACTAATTATGCTATAACTTTGCTTCTAAATATCGTAAAAATAAAACTAGAGTGTTTTTGGAATCTTTAATGTATGGGCTATAAAATAAAAGCATAAAATCAATTTCGAAAATTTTTCCCGAAACGACGAATTTTGGGTAGTAACATACCTTAATAAAATGTACATTAATTCATAAAAATATATAATGTTCTCTAGTTTAGCAAAATTAGATTAAGGATAGTAGTAAAAATATAATCTAAGACTCACGAAATATAATTTGTGGAAGAGTTTTTTTTAATACTACATAGAATTTAACATCCCTAAATTGCAGTATGCATGTTTGCAATCTCACTTTAAGAACGTTTTTTTTTTCTTTTCTTTACCTTTACTTTACCTTTTCTTCCCATTCTCAAAATATAATCTATTTCCTCATTTTTACATTTAATTACATAAAACACACATTCCACATAAATTTTCTAAAAAATATTAATCTCATCATTTTTTATTTGAATTTATAATTTCATCCCTGACCAAATGATGTATCATGCAACTTTGCAGTATATTGCTTTTATTTTATTTTGATACAATAAATTAAATCGAGGGTTCCTAAATAATTTCATTTTAGTTCAAATGCACTAATAATTAATTATATATAGACACATAACAAATCAACGAATCATTCAAAATAAACAAGTGGTAATATTACTATTTAGAAATATTCTGCAAGTAATTTTAAACTCATCGGGAAATACCTATTTCACTCTTCCTCTTATTCAAAAAAAGAACGCATTATTCGGCAAATGGAGCCCTTTTATTCAAAATAGAATATTGGAAGATCATTAAAATTGCAACATAGTAAATGAGTGGAAAATTGAAAACAGTTTCTTTTGCAGCTTTTCGAATAATACTAGGAAAAGAAGAAAAAAAATGTCTAAAGACTACGCAAAAAAACAACCTCTTAGAAAGCATTACAACTGCAAATTAAGTATTAAAATGAAGAGATGTAAGAAGTTCTCTATCGGGAGGTACTGGCTCGAGAGAAAAAAGAAACATGGATTTATACTATGAAGAATCAGTTCCCAATTTCGTGTGAAGAAATGCCATGCAAAAAAAGGAAAGTAGCTGACTTTTTTTTATGAAGTATTGGAAACATTTTAAGTGTTAAAAAAAAGGAATCTCCTGATTATTTGATTGCTTATGCTAGGCGAATAAAAGTGCTTAATGCTAACCGGTTTATAAAATGTTGAAAATAGCTTAAGAAATCCGGAGATTTCCTGTAAGCAATATGTATTTAGCAATTTGTGATTAGAATAAGCAAAGCAGCCATGTATTATTCTTATTTAAATAAAAATCATTCTCTCACACACAGATTAATTTTTACACATTATTACAGAACTAAGACAGAAGTTTTGTTAATTTTAAAATGATATAAGACATTAACATTAGAAAGACAAAAAATTGCAATTGAATGCAAAGGTTTAAATTTTTCTAAAAATATTATTTATACAGTTTCTTATTCATCTCTAAAATTATCAAAATAAATTTATTTATTAAAATTTAAGTATACAATATATTTGTATTAACTACACCAGGGGTGGCGAACCTTAATGGATCAATGTGCCATTTTTTCCTAAAGAAATATTGCATGAGTCAAATATTGCATCACCATCAAATAATTTTGACTTGTGATTATCGGGAAAATAGTAAAACTAAATACAACTAACAACTTCAAACTCTTTATTTACTTCGAAAAACTACAATTCGTACTATATAGTAGTAAATGTTTTAATTATATATATGTGTAATTCAAATTAAAGTAATATTAGTGTGTGTGCTGTTACAGATTACATAAAAAATAACTTATATTAGGATTGTAAGATGTTACTTTTCGCAGAATGCATGCTGAATTGTAGTCATCTGCCAAACGTTTCTAAGCAAGTGTTTAATGTTATTCATCTCTGAAAGTAATGACTTGCAGGTGTAGGTAGATGAAAGTATGGTTAAAATATCATGGTTCAGCTTCTTCAAACTGTTAAATTGTCTGGAAAAGATTTCCATGTTTCCAAAATTTCATGACTAGCATTTTTACTTATTTTGCTTGTTAATATTTCTGTTTCAATCAATTCCACTTTTCTCCGTTTTTCAACAAATTTTTGAATCTATATTGAACTAGACTGGAAATCAATCGTTTGCATTTCAAATTTTTTTTATTTCCAACCAATCGAATTGTGACAAGTTCAGTTTTTTAATTGAAGTCACATCAAGGCACGTAAAAAACTTGAGCTTTTCCGATAATTCTTAGAACTGAGAAAATTTTGCTGAAAACTGCGATCTATCACTCGCGTTTGTTCGTAATACCTCTTATTGAACTTTGTTATTTTGAATTAAAATACAAACCATTTTGATCGGTGGCGTGCACAAAATATTGTGTAGCATGCCATCAATGGAACGCGTGTCATTGGTTCGCCATCCCTGAACTACACTAATTAAACACTGTATACATATATTATATAGTTTGAATTGTTGGAAATACATTATAAATATTCTGCATATATAACCTTTATTATTTAATACATAACAAAGAAACACATTCTGTGTGAAAAATACTTGAAAAATATAATTAAAAAAGGCTTATTACTTTAGAATTAAATTGAAGTTTATCATTACATTTAAATTTCCTACAAGAACGATACCTAAATGCTTGAAAGTCCTTATTTTCTTTATATCAAAATTCATGCAAACTTAAAAAAGCTGTTTTATCTCAAATTATTAAGAACATTTTTCTCTTGAAAATTGCATCAACAAAATCAAAACTTTAGAAAAAAAATCTTAATTCTGTGTGTGTGTTTTTTTGTGTGTGTGTGTGTGTGTGTGTGTGTGTGTGTGTGTGTGTGTGTGTGTGTGTGTGTGTGTGTGTGTGTGTGTTGTTAATACTGTCATAAAAAATACACACATTAATTAATCTTATTTTTTTTTAACATTTTTACTCTCAAAGCATGAATTTTTGTTTAATTCATATCTTGTTAAATTAAATTATTACTGTTATAAGAGAAAAGTTATTTAATTTAAACTTCAGATTTTTAAGAAAATCGCGTAAACAGCTCAGATATTTTCTTCTAAAGAGTAAAAACTAATTACGTCCAGAACGAAATTTATTTTAACAAATATATCGTAATCGTTCACAGCCTGATTAATTTGATCTTATTTAAGATATTTCTCTCACTAAGCCGCTTAAAAACTAATTATAAAATTTATCTCATATTTCTTAAAACTCATCTTGGATACCTTAAATTTTTGAGAATTATTTTGGTTGAAGAAGCATCAAATTGATTTAATATTTATTGTATTTTTTTTAAAAAAAAGTAAGGAATGAAATATTTTTTTTTGCAAATTTGATCATTAAGGACACTAATAATTTTTGTTGTCCAAAGTGAGAAAAAAAAATTGGACAGAATTAAATTTACAAGTCTTGCGTTATTTATTTTTTCTTGAGGGAAAGTAAGAAATACACACACCTTTTTAGAATTTCTTTATTTATCATCTCTTTTTTTTTATAGTTAGAACTTTCATTTTAAAAAATCAATTATCTTCCTTTTCTCCCAACTCAGATTAGTTACACCGCAAAATGCTTTTTAACGATCACTACCTGAGTATATTTCTTTTTAAAGTGTGCGTGTCTTATAAGCAATTAAAGCACGTATTTACGTTCATCAAAACTTTATTAGACTGATATTATTGTTTTGATTCCATCGGCTTAATTCATAATGGTCACATGATAAGTGCAATCACGTGTTCTCCATTCAATTCAGAACTGGCATTAGATTTGTACTCGTTGTTTTACTTATAAAATTTAGGTAAAATTTCTTCGCACGTTAACATCCGGGCAATAAAATTGCTGATGCCCTAGCAAAAGATGGCACAGAACAACCCACTAGGAACTCCGCCCCTCTCACCTATTCAGAACTGCACTCCACCTATATTAACAACAAGCTATCACCTATTCCTCCTGCTCATCACTGGTATGAAATTAAACGCCCTGGTGGTTCTCTTTCCCTTTAATGCAGCAGGCAGGAACAAACTATTTATCTCGTTTCCGGAGTGGCCACCTCCGAACTTTGACTTTTAAAGATGGAGACAAAGTTTTTCTTCTTGTGTTAGGTGTTCTGCCTGCCAGGCATCTCCAGAACACATTCTTGACTGCCTGGGGCTTGCAAAACAAGATCTATATGAAGACCCTCTAATGGTGTTGGACTTTTTGAGAGTGAATGAGATCATGGACTTAGTCCAGCTTGGCTAGACATGGAGATGAGCAACAACAACAAGTAAAATTTCAAATTTTATAATTGGGGAAAGATGCTTAAGCAATAGACTCGATTCGTCTGACGTCATAATCACAGGACAGTACGTTAAACAAATATCCACATGTTTCATTCGTGTTTCATTCAACTGGGTACTTAGGCGGCATTTTCGGATTTTCATCTAACATCGTATAATAAAATGAAATACTGTAGCGTATTAAATTGCCGTAATGACTGTAGGATGAAAAGTTTCTTTCGGTTCCCAATTAAGAATTCATATTTATTTTAAAAAATAGATACAAAACTTAGGCCGAACGAACTTCACACACAAAAACCATCTAACTATTCATCAGAATGCTTCATATCATTTTAAAGAAGCATGCTTTGTGCAACAGCCTTTCACCAACAGAAGGACATCAAAATCAAATTCATTTCCTACAAAATTCTATTTTTCCGCACCACCATTTTATAAAGAAGGAATAAATTTTCAGTGTCACACACACAGGTTTTAAAAAAGTTCCAAAAGACATTTCAACTGAAATGTGAGTGCTTTTTAATTATTTCGGTACTTATGTATTATCGCACCAATCGCCAACGTTCAAGATAACTCGCCAGGTTGGCGACTCCGATTTCGCATGTGTCGCATGCACTGAATTGGCAATCATATATTCCTTTTATATAATGTTTCCTATAGGATGCGATAATACGATAAGTACAATTATTTCATTTTCGATATTTTTTGCTTTTATCATATACGGTGACGATGTTTTAAGTTTTAAAAACAGTCTGAAATATTTTCTGAGCATTTCGAATTCAAAGAATTTTAATTTTGCAGACTTAAAGAAACAGATCAAGGAACTACTTCTAAGATTTATTCTAAATGCTCTGTAACTGATGAGTAAGTATGTGTGTGTGTGTGTGCAGTTGATCACCTACTTTTTTAACAATACGAAAAACAAAGACTAGAAAATATATTAAAAATATATAGAGTACTAAAAAATTTACAGAATATAAAACTGGAGTGTCAGAAAAATCGCCCATTAGCACACAACCACAAGTGTAATACGATTAGCTGTTATTGTTTATTTGATAATCACATTAAAATCAAAAACTATTGCTGCGCCCTCTGGTGATGAATCAACACCGATAGATATTCAAAAAGTTTTTTAAATTAATAAAAAAAATTCTTATATTGTGCGCGTATTCTTAAATCAAGTGCATTTTCTTTAACCGTGTGGTGCACATTATTATGGTTCACAAATATGTACTTTTTAAAAGAAAATTTCTGCAAAAAGCAAAAGTTGGTAACAGCGAAGCGCATGAACTGATTGGCTGAAAACACGTTACTGCATTTATCATGCGATTATGACGTCACATGAATTTTCTAATTGATTGGCTGGAAACACGTGATTGCTGATATCATATGACTATAACATCACATGAATTTAGCCCATTAGCTTTATGATGATTTATTTCCAAATGCTTTCCCAAATTGTATGGCTTTAATTTAAAATTTACCAAAAGAAAGTCTTAAATTTGAATGGTCCTTTTAGACTTAATAAGGAAGATAAAATCAAATTTTAAATCTCTTGTAAGGAATACGAAATTATGTGTCTATATAAAAATTTTCTTAACTAAATGCTTGCATTTTATCACAAATACAATTTTTAGTAAAATAATTTCTCATATCTGTGACGTCACAGGCTTTTACTTCACCAAATCAATTTTATTTTAATAAAAAAATCATAAGATCTTAGTTACTTCAAGGAACTTTCTTCTATTAGGAACGTATAGATATTACGCAGATAGGAGATTAAGAGCAGATATTACGTATATTGTTAAAGCTTCCAAAAGAAAATTTAAACTTATTTTCTTAGCTTTCAAAAATATCATAAGGACACCAAATCACTTTTTCCACACTTCTAAATTGAAGTACTTTTAAAACTTTTGCTACGGTGGCTAGCAATTTGAAATAAAAGAGATAAATGTTTTCGAAGATCACCGATCTGAAAAGAAATTCATTCTACCAATTAATTCTAAACTAATCAATCGAATAGAACATTTCGTGTTGCCATTCGCAAAAAACTAAATACCGATACAATTTTATTACTAAATTTGCCATCTGAAATTTAAAGTTTTTAATATGTAATTTAAAATAAATATATTTTCAACATCTATTAATGTTGAATCTAAAAACGAAAATTTTGCGTTTCGCTAAAATATATTGAGTTTTCATTACGGCATAGTATACTAATGAATTAACTTTTAAAGAAGATTCTACGAGGATACTTTTTGAATTTTTTCGTGCTTAAATAGCAAGACTTTGTAAAAGGATGGAAATCATATTTCACAAAAATGATTGTATGTGTATATTCAAGGCAATAGTTTTTGGAAAATATTTGCTTACTTTGTAAAATAGGATTTGAGGCGTAATAAAGTTATATTTTTATGAGGGAATGAAAAATCAGAAGTTCTTTTTCCTTTTTCTCTCTAGCTGCACCACCATTAGGGTCATGGTATTCAGCAAATCAGGCGTATTAGTTCATATTTGTAATATGTGCGAGCAATTAATTTCTCTACGATGGAGCTAATTAAAATAATTATAATTTACATTTAATGAGCGTTTCGAATCAACAGAGTTGATTAAATGCTCTAAAACAGAAATTACCTATAAAAGTAAATAATAATCTATAGAGAGTAATAATAATCAACTGATGTGGCTTAGATTTGCCCTTATGAAGGTTATTGTTATAATTAAGCTTTCAAAAGTTGATTACAATTTTTCTAAGAAAAAAGCATTGTTTTTTATTGTACTTAATACTCTCAAAATTTAAATCATTCCTTATATTTTTGAAAGATATATGACAATTCAACTATCAATAACACATTCAGAAATATGTTTAATGATATTAATACATAATTTTGAATTCAATTTGAAAATAAACTAATTTCATATATATTATCCTATTAAAAAAAATAAACTATCTGATTAATAACAAATTAAACTCAAAACTAGATATTTTTAAAGACATATTAGGTTTAAATTTGGCATTTTGACTGACATTTTTCTTTGAATTAAAGGATTTTTTGTAATAAATAAATAAAATCTAAACTATAATAAAAACAAGCAACAAAGTCTGATTTTAGCTTCATACAATGAAATTTAAATGAACGTTTTTATGAATATTATATTTGAAGA
>BMAO01016957.1:0-29248 GCA_019973975.1 Trichonephila clavata | reverse complement strand
AATCAATACCTTCTTTGGTAATTAGTAATATCAAAAAATTATTTATTAAATATTTTTTCTGCAAACTCTTACAAAAATTAATACCTTAAAAACCTATTGAAATCAATCAAAGAATAATTTCAGTTAAAATCAATAACTCTTTATGTGTCTAAATTAATGAATTTTGTTATCATATTGAAGCAACTTGAATTAGAGAAAGTGACAGCAATTTTTGTATACTATTCAGAATTACATTTTTTGATTCATTTCACAATTTTTATATATTTCTCAAGTTTACTCCAAAAAAACAGAGCATTGTTGAGAATATAATATTTTTTTTTTAAAGTTTAATTAATTATATATAGATGGTGAAAAAAAGATTAGGTATTTAATCTCAACTTCTCTTCGCGTTGAATATACTATCATTCCTCAACAACAAAGTTAACGGTGATCAGGTAGTTTGATTTAGCTGTTCTGTGCGAATAGAAATAGATCAGAGATACCTTTCTGCACTCCCCCATTACAAATCCAATTGCAAAATCTATTATGTCTCATTTCGTAGATCCCCTGTATCATTGTAATTGAGCGTCCATCGGAATCTTCCTGTCAAAACCATTCATTGATTAATATTTATGGAAATCCTACGGTTTAGGTTGCTGTCCAACAATCTCCCGATGTCTAATCGCCAACGGAGCACAAATGATTATTAAGCGATTCTCGAATAATTTGTCATTTTCTTCCGCTCCTGCGAGCCCCAAGATGAAGATTAGTTAATCCTACCCCCGAAAGAAAGAATATCCACCCAAAGGAAAGGTGGCAAAACTTGAGAAAAGCTGTCAGCCACGCAGCAGAGCCACAATCTCCTAACAGAACCACCACCCCAGTAAAATCCTCACCTATCTTCAGCTCGCAAGAAGGACACTTCCTTAAGCCGCTTCAAATTAGTTGAGAGCAAAAATGAAGCCGAAGCCAGCTTTACCTTTACACGAAAAATTCTCCCTCCCCCAAAAAGCTTAACCCAGCTTGCTTCTGGTGTTTGTCTGTGAATTGCAGCTCGCAGTGCAGACTCTTTGCCCTAACAAGATTTGTCAGAAACGGTTCAAACACAATGTGTGAAGGCCAGAGAAAAGAAAAGTAATAGGTATCCCAATGAAAAGGTGAAAAGTGCGACAGTATGAACTGTTTGTAACTAGTCCAATCTCTAGGGGATGAAGACACGGGGGCATCAGATTCCACAGATCAGCGGGACTTCATTCGTTTGTCCTTTCGCGGATAAATGGGGATTGGGGATGGAGGGAGGAGGAATTGATCAGAGTTGAGGTAAGATATAAAGAAAGAAGGGGAAAAAATATTTTTAGGGGAGACGGTGAACCTCATTATTGCACGGCAAGCTGACGAGTTGTAATTTTCATTGTTGTCAATACCCGGGACAAAATAGAGTTAAGCTGCGGAGGAACAGAACAAAAAAAACGGAGGTAGATGGAAAAAAAAGTCCTAAACAAGACATATATACAAACAAACATCTTTACGTTATTATTATTATTTTTTGCCGCTCCATCATTTCTTTTGTCTTAATCTGAAGCTGCTCTAGGCTGCAGACTCGCCCAAAGGCCTTGTTATCGGTCACATCTAATTCAACCTGGAGAAGAGCTACCAGCTAGGAAACAATGAAAGAAAGAAGTTTTCTGTAGGAAGGCTTTTTTTCTCGTTCAAAAATAAGTTGGTCTTCATAAATTGGAGTCTTTTGATCTGTTTAGGGGAAATGAGGTGTAAAACAAGGGTTTTCTTCCTTAAATTCTTACAAGATTTTTTTTTTTTTTACCTTATTGTGTTTCAGGAAATTATGTTTTTCTCCTTCACCCCTCAAATTCTAAAAAGGTGCTTTCAGTCACAAGTGAAACTCTTGTAAGTTCGTAAGCTTTATAAGAAAAGCGATTTTGTCTAGGATTTTTTAACACTTGCTTATTAAATTGATTCTTGAATAATTTCTTCAATGCAGACTTTTTAGATTTTTTTTTTTATTCAAAGTTTACATTTGAAAGAAACAACCTTCTTAACAGCATGCAGTTTAAAATAATATTTTTCTATTAAAGTAAAAAAAAGAATTCCTTTTTATTCTTATCTATATTGATACAGTTTTAACCAAACGTGAAGAATAAGTCTTTTTATTTCACGATGTTATAAATAAAAGTGATCTCTTTCTATCAGAAGTCTCCTATCGAGTTCTATAATTACTTGATACTTAAGAGAAAAAAAGTATTAAACAAATTTTGAGTTAAAATCCAGTACTGAATGACACAGAAATTGTCCTTTGAATTTGAAATATCTCACCAATTATTTTCTTTCTTTTGTAAATTTTCATATCAAAAGAATGGGGAATATAAAAATTATTTCAGTTTAATTTGTCTTATCGAAATATATGTCGTATTATTATCTAAATTTTATACAATTGAATAAACTAATTGAATAAATAGCAATCAAATTTGAAAGAAAGGAAAGGTGCACCTTAAACAATTTTATAATTTATCTATATGTCCAATAATGATATATAACCATCTTTATTATCCTCAAACAGTAACTCTTCTCTGGAGAACATTATAGTGATTTAAATTTTTGTCCATCATTTGACTTAATTTCTCTTTTCCTTTTAATTTCTCAGGTATATAGCTTACAAACAGAGAATTAAGAAAATTAACAAATTTATTTACAAATTAAGAAAATTTATTGTTTCATAAATGAGAAAAATCTAATATGAGAAAGCAAATCCAAATGCAATGTGGAACTCAACATTCAATTAGATTGTTCAGGCTTAGAACTGAACTGCAGAGTTAAACATGGTTTAAAGCCCCATTTTTTCCCTTTTTTCTCAATATTACTTCGTAAAATAATTGAAAGGAGAAACAAAATCATGAATGTATAAAATAGTGTAAAAATTTAATCTGAAATAAGAAGCGTAGCAGTCCATGATGCGTAGAATACTCTTGAATGTAACAACTAGAGAAACAGAATATCAACAGCAAAAATATAGTTAATTAAAATCTTCTGGTTAAATTTTAGTAAAAATTAATTTGCTAAACATTGGAAGAAATATATTTAATAATTTAAAAAGCGTTGCACTTTTCAGTTTTTAATATTAGAGATTATATAGAAAAAGAGAGTACAGAGGCTCTTGGCATGGCATACGGTACGGAGATGATAGAATATAACTAGAGATCACTGGCGTAGCTAGTCTTGCGTGGGCCCTGTATCAAAACTCTTTGGGGGATTTTTTTGGGAAAAGAAATAAAAGACACTTATTTCGAAAGTGACAGAATGTTTCACATTCTGGGGTTACAAATTTTATTTGTAGCTTGGGAGTCCCGGATCATTGATACTGCGGTATACCTACGCCCCCCCCCCTACTATAGAAGCACAAATCTTCATACAGTTCATGGTCGGAACTCAAGCAGTAAAATGGTAATGGGCGATGCTTCTTCTGTATGAAATGATGAGAAATAGAACAGACAAAAACGAAATAAAAAGACATGATGAAATTAACTTGTACACATATTTGGGTACATTCCTTCCTATTACAGTGGTTGCTATAAAGTTTGATGGAACACATGAGCAGCTTAGACAATGCTCATGTACTACATTTCGAATACTCATTGGTAGACTGTACAATACTGTCCATTAGGGATAGCGTTTCTTAAACTCTTTCCAAGCCCGATATACTAATTGTAATCTGAAAAAGAGCCTCTGTCCCAGAATTGTTGAATCTGAACCCCAACTACATATCAGAAACCCATCTTGTTGGAAAGTGTTCTTGATACATTCTTTGAGCTTTCCCTGTATTGCTCTCTGCAACCCGTTGCAAGTAATGAATCTAGATCTTACATTGTTTCGTGTTCATATTCATGTCAATGGTGGACCATGGAATAAAATGAAGGGGTGACACATGTAAGCATTGTTTTTATAGCCTTCCTTGGGAAGTGTCCTCTAGCGCTTTATTTATGTTTGCCTCTTTGTGCCCTATATTAACCCCTAACCTAATACTATAAGCTTAAAACACCTTGTATAACAAACCCTAATCCCCATTTCTTTTCAATACGTATATTAACATTACTAAAAGTAATTGATTGCTTTATTATTTGTTTTACAGATCTTCCTGCACAAGTCGGCTATGCAGCACCATGCAAGGGAAATCCACAGAGGAGAAGTGAAACCCCACCAGTGCCAGCAATGTCTCAAGTCTTTCTCCTCCAATCATCAGTTAACGCAACACATAAGGATCCACACTGGGGAAAAACCCTACAAATGCTCCTATTGTGACAGGCGCTTTAAACAACTCTCACACGTTCAACAACACACTCGCCTACACACAGGTAATTAATTACAACTTTTCTGGAAATACAATACTTTAATTGGATTGTTCGCATTGACGAATTTTTACTATCATATTCATGACAGTGTTTGGGATGTCCGGATAATAAGGGAAACTTAAGCCAATCCTCCAAGATTCTGCGTTTCTTTATGACATCTAAGCCAAAAAAGACAAACCAGATTTAACAATTGGAGAAAATTTTAAATATATAAGGAAATGTAGGCTGCAAGTTATGTATGATAAAAATTAGCTGAAAAAAAATAATTTTGTTAGTATCAAATTATAATTTTTTTTTTCAAAAAAAAGGAACTAACAAATTAACAAAGTGAACAATTAAATAAAATTATTGTTTTTACTTAATCCATAAAATCTCGCTTTAATGTTGCTAATGGCAAACGTATCTTTTCTGATAAAAATTATAAGTATCTGCTTTGTGTGAGATTTAAATTCATGCTAATAAGTGGAAAGACAGAAAGTAGAATATAAAGGAATAAAAATGGGAGATAATGCTATATATATATATATATATATATATATATATATATATATATATATAGGCATTTAGACTTTAGAAAAGCAAACTGAGATGGAATAAAAAACAGTATAGGATAAACCACATATAATTAAAGCCTTAAAACTCATAAAAAGTATTTATAATTTAACTACTGGAAAGTTTTCGAAGAATGGCTTAGGTATTCACTACATTAAATTAATTTAGTTTGAAATTTTTAATTAGTTGCATAATAACCAATTAAACTTCAGAAAACTTTTTTTAGTGCTGCTGTTTTGTTTTGTGATTAGCTTTTTCTTTGACTACTTATAACTTTTTAGAATGTTTATTGGTGATTTCTAAAGCATAAAACTTAATGAAACTCAATAAATGAAAAAAATTACAAGGTTTAAATTCTTTTTCTAGTTATAAAAAGGAATAATTTTGCGAGCAAAAGACAAAAAGTAGAAAACTAATTGGATTTAAATTCTCTTTAATTTTTCTGTCATTCTACGGCTGTGCAGTTAAGATCGTTATTTGTTATATAAATTGCTTATATAGTAGCAAGAATTCTCAGCATTTTTTTTATTGTGAGTTTAATTAAGTTTTTTATCGAAAAAAGTTATTTTTTATAAATTAATAATACAAAATAGTCTTTATTATTTAAATAAATCTTATTAATTTAAGATTTAACATAAGAGTATGCAAAATGAAAATAAAATTATTCGAAACTGTTTGAAGTTAGCTACATTTCGTAAAATTTCACACTTATCGTACCATTTAATTTAATTTCGTAAAAAAGAAATATTTTCTCAATTAAAAGACGAATTTTTATTAATCAACAAAAATTTAGTGTAATCATAATCTTTATTAAATTTCGACACAAATATTTTTAAAAAGTTATATAGAATTTTTAATAGTATAATAAATTCAATAGCTATTTACTATAGCTATTGCGATTACTATTCATATGCTTTGTATGAATACAAGCTATAAATGCGCAACAAATGTCACTATCGCAGATGAAAAAGTTTTAGTTGTATATTGATCCACATCTTAATCAAACTTCAATTTTGTCTTATGTTTTTCCAGATTATTCCAAAATTATGGCAACCTAAACAATTTTTTTTACATTTATATTTATCGTACAAAAGTTGAAAGTATAGAAAATTGGTGGAAAAAAAATGAGAAAAGAATAACGAAGGATTTAACTAGATTTTTTTTTCTTAAATTGGTAAAAGTCCATCTTTTTCACATACAGCTAACAACTTGTTCTTTTGGAAAAGAGACAAAAATTGATAATCAATATCCAAGCATTCACTCGTGTAAAGTAAGTGCATTAAGATAGCTATTGTGTGCTACGACCAACCTCTGTGACAAGTTTCTTTTTTTTTACTTACTTTTTTCCTTTTTTTCTACTCAATTTTCTCCCCGATATTTCATCCCCCACGTCCCAAACTGGTTCTCAATCACGAAGAACGGAGATATTGTTTTTTAGAGAATAAATTTAGACCGTGGGATAGTAAATGAAACTTTTTAACTGGGATCAATCGTCCGAACATTCGTCTTGGTATGGGACATTTGCTGATATTCGAAATTTATGGCCGATGGCCATTTTTGACGTATTGCGATTGAGCTTTGCTTAACCTAGCACTTTTCTTTTAACTTCGATGTAAGATTTCAAATTGAGTCATTTTAGCTAGAATTATTTTTAACAATTGACAAATGTCGATACAAACACAAATATTAGAACACGAATAAACATTTCCAAGTCCTTATTCTATAGAAAAAAGTTTCAGGTCAAAATAATTTTAGTTTTCCCAATGGGCTGAATTTTTGCAACTAAGTCTTCTCAGACACGGCAAGACCCCAAATGTGAGAAACATTTCAGTGAGGGCACCATCTAGTGGCAGCTCTCGTTACCAAATTTAGACGCTTGAATTAATTTAATTTAAGCTCTCGTTGAATGTTAAATTGTTGCTATGAGTGTGCCAGAACCAAATTGATACTTAAGGCATCTTTTACTTACCACCTAATCATGTGACGTGCGTGCTTACGATTTTCGCATCCAGAAAATCTATCGACTCCAGCCAGGATCGAACCCGCAACCTTGGGCTTACGAAGCGGGCACGCTACCTCAAAACCACCTGAGCCGAGTTAGGTGAAAATTATTTACTTATATGTTGATAACCATCTGTTGTTGTTGTTGCTTATGCCACCTGATCGACAGTAACATCAGATTAAGGTCCACGAAATTCATCGTGGCTGAGGGCTGTATTTTTACACCTCTCGTTAGCCTTAGCTTTGAGCACCATGCAGGTGACAGTACGATTTTGCTCAGTTCTACTCCGATTTTAAGGGAGAACATCCTGTGGGTGGTCGGGGCCTCCCACCTCTCTTCCCCTTCAGCAACCTTACGAGAGGACTTGCGGCTCGACGGCTATTTAGAGTACCCCTATGCCGCAAAGGCATTACACATTTACAAACATCTATACCTTCACCGGGATTCGAACCCAGACCCTAAGGCACCTTAGTCAGCGTCACTAACCACTATACCGGATGGGCGGCTATCTGTGCCGTACACAAGGGGGAATTTCGGGGATCATCGCCCCCCCCCAGACCAACACATTTTTAATTTTTACTAAAGAATATGCCAGTCGTCGCCAGTGGCACACACAAGGGGGTGAGGTCCTGGGTTCGGACCCCACCCATCACATTTGATTTTCTTTTTCGATTGATTATAATTCTGTGTATATAGTACGCAATTTATTTAATTATTTGTTATTAATAATTAATTTTATTTATTTATACTAATTATTTATTCAATAATTTTTTACCTTTTTTCATCCTCGAAAATCGACAAAATCAAAAGAATATGTTTGGCGACGTATTGCGGTGTCATACGAGAATGATGAACTTTCGACCCTGGACACCCCCCCCCCCCTTGAAAAATTCCTGTATGCGCCACTGCTCGGCCCTTACGTCTACGTATTTCTTAGAAAGTACCCCTCCCCCCTTCCTCCCAGTGCCAGTTTATCCATTGGGCGCTTGGGATGGACACCCAGGGTCTGGAAGGGCCCGGATAAGCTGTACATAACCAGGTTTTCTGGTAGTAAATTTCGATCCACCAGTGAGTGTCAAAGGAGCCTGTAGATCTTCTGCACCTAGGCCCCGGAATGAGCTTAAACCGGCATTGCTCTCCCCCCCCCCCTCCTATAAGAGAGGCCTGAGTACGCCACTGGGATCCACTGATAACAATTTTCGAATTTCAAAATATGTGAATTAGATTTAAAAGAAGCTAAATGAGTTTTAACTAGACTGATTTTAAACGAATAATAAATATGCTGAAAAGGTAGTGTCAATAGAACAAAAAAAATTTATAAGATTAAAACATTTTTATCAGTTTTTCTTAAAAATAATTATGATGATATTGCCACACAAACACTTACAGCAAGAAATTTGAAAGATTTCCCCCTTTTTTTAACGAAAATTGCGCACTGAAAATCGTCTAATGAAACCGATTTCACGTGCAGGTTTGGAAATGTTTTTATTTTAAATGAAATGGAAAATATTGTGCATATTACCTCTCCTCCCCTCTCACCTTGAAATTACCGATTTGATTCCAATCATTGTAATGTTTATCGAAATATAGAAAATATATTCTTTTTTAGAAAAAAAGATTTTTTTTCTAAAAAAAAAAAATTAGTATTGTACCACTGTCGATAACATATACAGTATTAAAATATCAAAAAAATATTTTTAAAGATTTATCATTTTTTTTTCTTAATTATTGCGCTAATTATAGATTTTTTTTCTTCTTTTTTACGTTTTATAATCACAGCTGGGATTATCTATTACGGAAACAGCTCAAAACTTTTCCTACTCAAGTCGCTCAAATTTTTAGATACTTTCGTAACGCCCCTTAGTGCCACAACTTCACTCACGGACAGAATTGCTTTTGTAATGCGGCAGGGCTGGTTATAAAAAGAGCCTTCTTACGTGACACGCGAAATAGCGTAACTAGCGCTCCGTTTGACAGATACGCCCTTTCGCGCTCCTTCAACAAGAGTGGCTTGCAAGTTGTCTTTGACACTTTTAATTCAACAAAATTCGAGGTCATTTAGACGGGGAAGGGTTGCTAAAAAAATCCCTCGATTTTGAGTTTACACCTTCGAGACTTGCCTTTTACAACCACCCATTAAAAATATGTAAACAAACAAAATGTGCACTTATTACCGATATGTAAAAGTGAAATCCACAAAGTTTTCACTACAACAACAAAAAAATATCCCACAAAGAAAATCGTCCCCAAAGTTTTCGTCCCCTGAATGCGTGTAGAAAATAAAAATCGAGTGATAGGTCACTCGAGACAATCCCTAGTCGAGTCAGAGCTACCCTCCCCCCCCAGTACCAAAATCCCTTTACCCCACCCCCCAATCCGACAAGGATATTAGCAAAGGCAGGCCAGCCTTCTTATATTCTCGTTAAGAAGACTGTCGCAGGCAGGCTGTAAGAAGTACATCGCTGGTGACCCCCAGGGTTTGGAAAAGCCATCCATTATACTCGATCTTGACGGCTGAATAAAGGCGCTTCCCCCCCAGCTTGTTGGTGTAGGGGGGAGGGACAGAAATCAATGCGCCATTTACTATGCACGGACATCCATCATCGGCTGTCAAATATCTGTCACTGCTGTGATTTATGGCACGAGTGCTGGTCGCTTCTTCCCATTGGACAACGCTACCCACTGTCCACGCCCAAGGTTACCAACGATGGGCGCGTATTTTAAAAGCCAAATTTCGCCATTTGGCTTACTGTGTTTTTTAGATGGGATTTCTATATGGAATAGGTCGCCATCGGGAACCGTTGGCGTGATTTCAGGGAGGATATTAGAGGAAAAAGTTACGCAGTAGGCGAGAGTGCTAGAAAGAAGACCCTTTTAGATGCTTCTCTGATACGTGTATCAAAAAACTTCGCGCCTAATCTTGTTTTAATTTTGATGTTCGTTGTTTTATGGCTTTTTTTTTGGCTCTTTGAGAATATCACCCAAGTTTTTCTGTATTTTTTTCATCCTTATTTTTAAAATTGTGTTTGAGGTTTACCTATGTAGATTTAGATCTAAAATTAATTTTTTATGGATTCTCTTTTTTTCCTTAATTTAAAGCGGCAAAAAAATTAATTCTTTAAAGGCGAATGCATGTAAACAATTACTAACAAATTGTGTCTCTGTCCTGTTTAGAGTAAGCGTAATCGTATTTCCATTTAACCTAAATAGTTTTTTTTTATTGATAAAAGCAATTTATTATAAGAATTCAATTCAATTTTTCTAAGCAGTTATTTTTGTGGTTATATTTGCCTGTATTGAACTAAAAAAATCCTTTTTTTTTTTTTAAATTCAAACATTTTATTTTTTTCCTTTTTTATTTTTCTCTTTTTTTTTATAATTAAGATTAGTTAACATTGATAATGAGCAAAAATATGTGCCAAGTATATGGCGATATCTCTCCAAAAAGTGGTAACCTTTCTCATTGCTTTTAGAAAGTTCTGTGACGTCAGAACTCCACAGACAGCATGGCGGATGAGCGTTCTGTCTTTCATCCGATCTTTTCCTGTATTTTTTTTTAAACCTTCATCACTGATTTTGCCAGAAAAATGGCAATTTCTCGCTCCCTTTTCTGAACTTTTCCGTATACGTTTTTGAGGTCTTCAAAACTGAACAGAACACAAATACGAATAGATCCCCGATGAAAAACTTTTTTTAAAAAAAGTATTCCTAGATTTTTTTAAAATATATATATATATATATATATATACACAAAAAGGTTTTTTTAAACATTTTTTTTTGAAAAAGTTTTATTTTTTTTATTTAAAATAGTAAAAACTGATTTTTTATTTTCGAAATGCTAAAAAAAAAAAATCACATACGTTTTGAATCCATAAATGTATAATGTATAAATATCGTTTGTGATTATGAAAAAAATAAAATAAAATAAATAAAAAAACAGCACGTGTTTCAAACACCAGTAAAATAATTTTCCAAATCTTTTTTAAAAAGTATGATCTTATAATCGGGAATGAAATTTAACAAATTCTTATAAAAAGATATTGGAAAAATTTTTTGCATTTCAGTTATTTTAAAATACCTATAGTACACACTCTTAAAAAAAAGATAGTTTATTTAATTACTTCTATTTACATATATTAAAATTATGTTTTTTATTTACATTTTCAAAATTTTATTTAGAGGATTATACATAGCCGCACACTCTTAGATATGTATACATGCACACTGTAACATAAAATGCCACGTACCAAAAAGAAGTTATCCGAATGGAACGAAATCAGTTATGCAAATATATTACGATAGAATATTCAGGTTATTAGCCTTTGGCGACCTGTGACGGACTAGCTAGAGCACCTGCGCATTGAAACGGAGCATCCAATTGATGTATAAAACAGAAGACATTCCAATGCTTAGACATAACCTCCATACAAATGTAGTTCCGTCGCTCCTCATGGATTGTACATATGTTCGCAGACGGATTCGTAAACATTATAAGCAAATGCCACTCTTTGACAGAGAACACGTGTTCGGATTCAGGGTGGTCTAATCGCAAAATCATTTGACCTATGGGTCAGTGGCCATGCTACCATTCAACGATGAGTGAGTGCTTGTGACGCCGCACTGTAAAGCAACACAAGGCGTATTGGCAACGGACCTGGTAGTTTTGAACCATGACACCCGAGCTGACACAAACTCTCCAAATTACATCATCACGCCTATGCCATTGGACGATGTTGCAGGAATGTGCGACTATTGGCTTTACGGAGCATCAAGAAGGAAGAGATTGATCAAGTAGAACGACAGAACGCGTGATTATCGAATGACCACCCGATCGGGGCTCATAGCATCTGATGAATCCTTATCAATGATCCGACGTATAATCGAGGCACTAGAGGCTGCAATGACCCCTATAGACCACTCAGCGTATGATGCTAATCTCATGGAGGTCAATGTGCCGACTGTCCCTTATTATTGCAAACCGTGTGGCGTGTTGGCAATAGTGCCGGGGGCATTCGACATGAACGGACGAGTAAAACAGCTATGAATCTCGCTGAGACCGATGACACCAACGAAGGCGTATCCACAGATGTGCAGAACAGCGGTGAGGTGCTCGACGTGTTTGGTAATCATACGTGACACACTTGCAGCACGGCGGTACGTTGACAATATTCTACGTACTGTAGCTCTGTTGTTTCTTTCACGGACCCCTAGAATCACGTTTCAACAGGATATTTCTCACTGCTCGCAGCGTTCCTTTCTACTGCTTGTCTTTGTGCTACTGTAACATTTCCCTGGCCACCGCAATCACCAGTTGTCTTCCCAAAATAACCCTTTTAAGCTCTGGGGAGCAGGCATCTCCAACCGCGCCGATCTAGCACGCTTAAGTGAGACCTCTCATATGTCAAGAAATCCCACAAGAGAACATCCGTCACCTCTACGATTCAATGCCCTGCTGAATAACAATTTTCATAGGGCCCTAGATGGCACAGCACATTATTTTTTCTTCTAGCTGTAATTACTAAAAAACATTCAATTCAACGAAACATTCAATTCATGTGATATTATTACCGTTATGGTTTTAGTACATGTACATCACACCTACAGATTTTCGTCACATTCTAATAACTTCTTGGTGCGGCACCTTTTACGTATATGTGTGTAATAATCCCCATTAATTTAATCTTTTATATCTTTTTAATTACCTATGGTCTATTCCTTCAGAGGGGGCCCACGTTTAAATAATAAACTAGCTACCGCTCTAACGGGATTCCTTTGAACTATATCTACCCCCCTCCCCTTCTGTTCTTTGTCTTTAATCATGCAGCACGTAGTGTCTTAGTTTTCTTTGTTCTGTACTGTGTCGTCCATTCCCATTTTATTGTTTAAGATATATATGTTTGTGTGTCCTACATGTTCAATGTACAAAAAACTGGATTAACTAACCACTGCCTTATCTGGATTAACTAACTGCCTTATCAATAACATTAAATATGCAACATCAACCATCAAAGTCAAAATGATGATCCAGATAAAGAAATGCTTTAAACTCTCTCGCCCCGCTTATATATATATATATATATATATAGAATAAACAGATATAAACATAGAATTATTTATTTTTCCTTCATGATATTTGTTATACAAAATGATATGTATTGAAACCCGTTAAAGAAATCACACATCTTAGTTCTATTTCTTCACTCTACCTTAATTATTTAAATAGAAACAAATGATATTATCTAAAAAAAAATTCTATAATTTTAGTTCATTCAGCAATACAAGACAATACTCACTACGTGATTATTTACACATTTTATTTTTAATAAGAATTAACTTCTCATTAACGGAATTATATATCAATTGATATAGTCTGTTTAACATCTGCTTTAATTCCACATTTATATTTCTCAATTTTTCCTGTGATCAATTATTAAAATTTTTTAAAATTAATTTAACTATGATACATTTTTTGTTGCACAATATTGAGATACTTATAATAATAATACGAATAACATAAAAAGATATTTTTGTATTGTATTCTTGAAATATATTAATAATAGAAAATTATCTTTTATTTTAGAGTTTCTGAAATTCATGTGACTATATATATAACGGCTTGTTATTTTTATAACAAAATTTTACACTCATCTCGCCTAATAGCTTGTAAAAATTTAAATTTCAAAACTTTGCCTACAACATATATTTATGTATACATATATAACTTTGCTGCATATAAAAGAGTGCAAAGTACTTATTTATTTTTTCTCCTTCTCTCCTTTCCACACGGTCTCCAGCGCGTTAAAAAAATCACTCTGCGTTGAAAGCCAGCATCGTCGCCAAGCAAAGGCTACTGTTGATAAATATACCCATCATCAAACCCTGCCATTAACTGCTGAGGCTGGTCTTATTTTTCAACCTGAAGCCGCGCGACTTCCTTCCTCCCTTTATTCCACCCCCTCACCATGCACTTCATCAAACCCGCTTTACGTTTTCCCATTGAAGGTCCGTTTTTCCTATTTGATAGTTGGGAGCGATATCCTGATCTATCCTCTATCAAAATACTCTCTCTCTCTATTTGAGACTTGAGCACCTTTAACGCGCTCTGATCTCTTTTTCCTCCCGTCAGTCGACCGGTCGTTACACAGTCAAAGCCCCATTTGTCACTGGAGCGACGATTTTTTTTCCACCTCCTCTCATTGCTATTGGATGTGGAGAGGAAGAGACTTTTCGCTCATGCTGAGGCCCCATCTATTTGGTTTCACCCTATAATGCATAAAAAGCCCTACCTATACTCATTTACTTCGCATTTAGTCTGGTCATAACTCCATGATGCAATTTTTACACCTGATGGGGGAGGGAGGAGAGAGAAAAGTGGGATAAAATGAGATAAATCCCACCGAGCGTGGAGTAACGGCCCTCACGGACCGGGTACGGAGAGCTCGTTGTGTTCATTTATTCAGTGTGATAGCCGAGATGTTACATAAAAATAAAAATAACCGACGGATCACGCACGCTTTGGGGATAAAAAGTAACAAATTGAATTAATACGTAGTCATTCATTTGAGAGTATGAATCCATATTTTGGCTTAAGGCGGATGTTGTGCTGTGGGAATATTCTATGTTTCCGTTTTTGTCGTGAAAGAATGGTACTTTCGATTTAAGCGATGTTATTAAAAATAAGCTTCAGTTGTTGAAATTTGTATTAGTATTGGAATTGTCTTTTAAAAAAATATGTATTGTTGAATATATTCTTCGTGTAACAAAGTGTTATGAAACTTTAAAACACTGTGACGGGGCTATTCGCGAGATTTGCGAACTAATCCTCTTGGGAAACTTTGGGGCTAGCATTTATACTATTTCACAGCCTTTTCAGGAAAAACACGAGATAGTTATATGTTAATTAGTTCAACTATATATGGTCTATATATATATATATATAAGTTTTGTAATTGTAAGAGAGAAGGAGCTGCCAAACTGTCACGTAAGTAACGCCGGAGAATTACTTCACGAACTTAGCGCGCGCTTAATAGATATAAATTATAAAAGTAATTTATCAGATTGAGAATTAAAGATAGTAGATTCAGTACCGACCTGCGGTTAGCTAGTGATCGTCTCCTTGTCTATTTCTGGTAGTCGGGATTACTTTGAATTGAGTATTAGGATTAATCGACGTTTTAGGGAATCACTCCTAGGTTTCTTCTTATAGTTAAACTTGTGATTGTGTTTAAGTGTTTGTCAGTCTTGAATAAATATATTTGTTATTATGGCGTTTGTTGGTGATGATATGTTTCCTCCCACACACTTAGAGACGCGCCGGGCAGAGTGAGCGGGGTCCGAAGTAGGACACCACCACCACAACACGTGTTCTTTATTTTTCTGAAAAAGATTACATTTACAAAATGAATAGAAAAAGATTTTTTTATTTAGGTTTTTTTTTTCAGTATATTTTGGAGGATATTTATAGGTATATTACAAAATTATCAAAGTTTTAAAAGTGTTTTTAATTCCCACACACATAACTAGAAAAATATTGCATTTTTTCTATCATTATACATATCAAGCAATAGCTCAATTTAAAGAGTGTCCTGTTTATTCTTGTGATTATAAATAAATGTTATAACATTTTTTTAAAAAAAAAGTAAAAATGAATGAGGTTTTTATATAATAATCATACATAATATTCAGCCTCAACTTGCACTTTTCAAAAAATATTAAATGTTTCAACATAAAAAAATAGAATTAGTTTTAATTTTTAAATTAATTTTGTGAATTATTAGACTAAAGAGCTTAGAATTACTTTGTTTTGTTTTCAGTTACGATTACATTGTCATTTTTCCTTCTCTGAAAAATAATGTAATAAAACATAATTTTAAAGTTTTTATGTAAGAATTGTGCTGTGTTTGTTAAAATTTAAAAAAACGTATTTAATCATTTTCAAACAATTTATTTATAAATTATTTATGATAATACATTCAATATTTAAAAACATAAATATACGTATATTCTTATATGAATATGCCAAACACTTAATATAAAAATTATTTTCGCAATATTTATAGACTGTCATATAATTGCGCTACTATACTAGAAGTATATGATCAATGATTTACAAATACTCTGTAGTAAATTCCAATGCATATATACAAGTTGTTTACAGTATAATTCCTGAATATGACAGTAATGCGTATGAGACTATATTTGTGTTAAATAGATGCTTTCTATAACTGATTTAGATTTGATGACCCATGACTGCTATATATTGCCCATGAAGTACTCTCTTAAATGTCTACTCTTAGCAATTAGCTGATGCTCTGCAACTCAATATAATCGAAGTATTTCGTGTCAGTTTTGATTGTTGAAATACAAACTCAAATTTTTGAAGAGGGGATTTGATTTTTTCTCCCTTAACTACCGATTAAAAGTTACACAATTTGCTCCCCAGCACCACTAGTATTTTTTCTTCTAAGCGCGCTCGTGCGTGCGTGCGTGCGGTGTATGGGGGGGGGGGAAGAAAAGGTACAAATAAGCAAATTTTTCTCTGAAATAAGTAAATCCTTCCCAGACACTATCAAGATCATTTTATTGCATTCTAAATCCTTCGGAATAGTTTTAGTGATAGCAGCGTAAAGGATCGTATTTCGGAAAGACTGATATATACTACCGGGGCACTTAACGCACTAGTTCAACGAGACGGATATATACGGCGGTGGCAGTTAAAGGGGTTAATGACTAGTTATCATTTTAATGAAAAGTTGTTTAAGGATTGATAAATATTTTGAATATTCACATTTGTGTTTAAATAAGATATTATCTCATGAAACAATCACCAAAATGTATTTGAAAAACAAAATGAGACTATTAAAATATTTTTTATTCATTTAAAACATTATTTTTAACTTTTAAAACATCTTTTTTTTAAATTTCAATAACTGTTTTGGGCTACTTCATGTGTTATTTTAACTTCATAAGATGCTAGTAAAGATTTCTACCAAACTCTATCTAAATTTTATCAAACTTTTATCTCTAGATTATTTCCTTAAAAAACTGTGACAGCATTAAAAAAGGGGGAGGTTGGGAGTCGGACAGTAATACTTCCATTCGAAACCGAAAATGTTTCTTAAAAACCTCACACAAGAGAGATTTTTTTCGAATGTTTTCACCGTCTTATTATTTCACTTCGACTTTCGTATTATTCCATTCGAAATTCCCCCTTTAGAGAAAGAGATGAAGAAAGGGGTTGAAGGGTTTTAAAAATCCCGGAGAGATAAAAATGTTGTTTTGTTTTATTCTTTTTTAATCCACACAATTTCGGGTGTAGTATACTGGGCCGCGTTTATCTTTTTATCACTCTTTATCCACAGAGGGTTTCTTCCTTTTTCTACCACCCCCAACTTCCCAATTTTTTTTTTCTTTTCATTTCTTCTCTTAGTTGGGGGTAGGGCGAGAGCGTGGGTACGATTTCATCTCTTTTCATCCTCGGGAGTTTGATTCGCCTATCTCCCTAACTAATCCCAGTCTGAGACTTTTCTCTCCCTAGCTGAATCCCGGGTCGTGCAGCTGGAGCCAACTGATGAGGTCGCCAGCGAGGCGCGTCAAGTGCTTCGCCTCTCGCATCAGTCTGCGCATCAATCACGGCTCCGTGACAGTGACACGGAATCTCCGCGGATACGTATCACACTTCCGCAGGTGGGCTCTTCCGGTTTTCCCGATCTTTTTCCTCCGGCTCCGGGAACTATTTTTTCTCGCATTAATCATGGTCATGCATATGTCGTAGGGGGCCTCATCACACGCTTTCGAGCCACCTCACCGCTCCAGATTACACCCCCAAATTCCTCTACTAAAGCACTGATGCTCAATCGAGAATATGTTAAACCCCGGGATTTTTTTTCCCTTCTTTTTTTCCCCTCTTCTTTATTTGCTTTTTTTCTTTACTCCTCGTTTCGACACTTATATGCAAAATACATAGAAATGCGTGCCCGTGACTTCCTGACAGAGAAAAAAAATTTACTTCTCGTTTTCTTTATTAACCCTTTTGCTGTTGAACGAGATAGGAAAAAAATTTCCTTTTTGTATTGAAATTTCTATTTTTGACCACTAGTGGTTTTTAAAAAAAAAATATTATGACACCTCTTAATAAAGCAAAAAGAGCTCTTTTGTTCCGCAGAGACATCAAAATATTTAATTATTCTTCGTTTTTTTTTTGACAGTTATTTCAATATAAATTTTTTCTCCACATTATCTTGATTATTATTTTTTGCTCAACATATCTTTTGGTGGGTGGATTACGTTAGTATTGTGACTATCACTATATGTTAAATTAGTGGCTAATTTATTGCTTAATTAATTCAATTCTGTTGTCTCGATAAAAAGTAGTGGGGAGAGAAAAAGCTTCTAGTCTCATACGGATTTAAAAATATAATTAACTTGTAAATTTTTAGATAAAACACTATACAATGGAGGTCCTTTTTAACTGGCATATGAAACTTCTACACTGTTTCAATAAAAAAAAATTGGTTTAAATGAGTTATTTTCTCTGGAGTGTCTGGAAAAGGAGGAGCTAATTTATATAGATATTGAAAATAATATTTCCTTTTAAATTGATACTGACAGCCGGGAAGGTTTTCGTAAGAAGAACATATCAACTCTAATTAACAAAATCAACTATGCATTGTTTGAAAATGGAAGAAAATTGTAAGTTTATTATATTATTAGCATCTGAAATTTTCGCGAATAAAAAATAAATTATGTACAAATCAATAATTTCTGAATTGTGAAATGTGTGTGTTAGTTGATTCCTTCTTATATAATATACTTAAGGTATCCAACTACTTGCGAACACTTTTTTTTTGAAAAAAATGGAGATATGGGGATTTTTTTGTTGGCTTTAGATTTGTTGAGTACATTTTAAGAAAAATATGCTAAAATTAAGAAGATAAAAAGAAATTATTACTAAAATGTGGGAAAAAATGGATAAAAATTGACAAAAAATAATAAACGCGGCCCATTTTGTACCAAAAGTTTATGAATAGATTTTCAATTCTGATGTGTTACTATGTTATTCATTTTTGAAATGACATTCAGGGTAAGAGATATTTTAATTTTTACAAAAACTAGAGCACATTATCTTAGTTATTATATAAAATTGCTTAAAAAAACAGTGATTATATTCTCATAAGGGGCTGTAAATTTTGTAATAAAACAGGGATTGATAAATCTGAAGGTTAAAACACTTCTACTACTATACAAAACACACAAAAAATTTCAGTTAATTATTTTAAAACTTTTTGAGCAATCGCTGGCCCCATTTGAGTATTTTTAAAAAAACACACATTTCGAGTAAAACGCGTTTTTAAGTATGGCATCTTGCTTAAAGTAATGGCATCTTCTTTTACTAAAATACCTGTAGTTTTTGTATTCTAGTGAATGGAAAATAATAAACTTTTTTTTTGTAAAGCTAATAAGATGGCCTATAAAATAAAATCAAAAAAATTTGTCAATTTTTGGCAAAATTTACAATTTTAGGGTAGTTGGATACCTTAAGAGCTTTACTTGAATTTGAGATTTACTTGCTGACCTAATCATTTGCTATCAATTTTTTGCTTACTCATTGTCAAAACTTTCATATACTATTCGATCGTATTTGGGAAAACATGAGTACTGCTCTTGTCATCTGACAGAAATAATTAGTATTGTACATACAACTGCCATCAAATTAATAGCTTACGTTGACAAGGATATTTGTATGCGTTACAGAAGTCATTACCGGGAATAACAATCCATGTATTAGACTAGAAGGAACAGTCGTAGACTATAATTTCAGTGTGTCCGTGTTTCTTTGTCAATTCTAAAAATTTGCGGTTTGGCTGCTAAATCTATATATGCTCATGTTAGCTATACGTGAATTGCAATCATTTTCTCAGACACCTGACAATATTTCTCCGTTAACCAATTTCTTATTTATTTTACCTTTCAATAAATATGCATTCATAATTTTAATCATTTGCCTTTCCCTAAATTTTGTCAAAACTATCAAGAGCTTTTAGGAAAATTTCTCTTCGTTCTTGAATGAATTTAAACGTCTTGTATTTAGTTGTAATTTGTTTATAGTGGAGCTGTATTTTTAATACTTTTTGAAAATTAAAAAGTATGTAGAGTTGATCATTTAAGATAATAGACTCTTAGTGCGGATATATATTGGCATACCCTCATTGTTCTAGGTGTTCTTGTCATAAATTTCGATTATAAAGACAAAGGCCAAAGCTTTCTCTGTCACAAACATATATCAGCAAAATTACTACAAAGAAGCATTATTAGCAAATTATACATTAGATATTCAATTATTATTTCAAATTTTTTCTTGTTGCAGAAAAAATATTCTAACTCTTAAAGATCTATAATAACCTGATTTCTGTCTTTATGTTGATGGGTAGATTATTATTTTGAAATATTGTTGTATTCAACCTGATCTTATAATACGAAAAATAAATTAGTTTTAACCACAATTGTGCCGTGTTACGCATTCAAGAATAAATTTATTACGTTTGAATTTTTATCTCTCTCTTAGATTTTTTGAAAATAGTGATTTTCATTTTAGTCCATATTAATTTAATTTAATGCTCTGGATTACATTCTATTTTTAAGTTTTTATCATGAGGTTTCTTCAAATTGTATTGATTTCGGCAGAATTGGCTTTATTGAATTATCTCCTATATTATTCATGAGTAGTTTATATTTTGTATTGTTAAAATCAATGAAGATTTGCTCTTATATGTGGGTTTTTCAGCATTATTTCAAGTAAATCATACAGCATTAATTAAGAGGCATAATTCACTACTCCGATTGTTTAAATTGCCTTACT
Organism: Trichonephila clavata; assembly: GCA_019973975.1. Classification (NCBI taxonomy): domain Eukaryota; kingdom Metazoa; phylum Arthropoda; class Arachnida; order Araneae; family Nephilidae; genus Trichonephila; species Trichonephila clavata. The sequence continues at coordinate 8,496 of BMAO01016957.1, read as the reverse complement.
AATTTATTCTAAGTATAAAGTTTCCCGCATAAAATGGCATAAAAGTTTGTCGAGCTTTAAAAATGAGAAGTAAATATTGACATCAATATCATTTTGCTGTAAAGTAATAATTTAATATTATGCTTTGTGTCATATTAAATTATTATAAAGTATTAATACACTATATTTCTCTTATAATTTAATGATAAAGCCTACTTGTAAAATAAACAGAATGCATCAAAAAATTACAATAAAAACGAATCATAATTACATATATTGTATTATATTATTTATTGTATTCTCATTTTAGTACAATATGGAATAGTCTTGCCTTTTTTAAAATTTTTATTTTCAAAGTAACTATTTAACAATTAACTTGTAATGAAAAATTGATTGAAACTTAAAATGTAGTATGCGTTAAAAACTGACATTTTTACGAGAGAATGGATCTTAGAAACCATATCAATTGTCGGAGTCGATTATGTATAAGATAAATATTTACGATTCCATCAACTATGAAAGGTTTTCACTCACAAATTATTATGAAAAAGTATTTCCTTGAATATATTCGTAACATTGACATAAGAGCTTTTCGCAATGTTACAAAATTTATCAGATGCAATCGATAATAGGTGCAAACAGATTATTAGTTCTACTAACAAGGTATATATGGAATCAATATAGCAAATATTTTCAAACTAATTTGTATGATAATAGCATTAGTAAAATGCTTTTCAGTCGAATAATTCATTCTTCCAAACATTTGTTTAGAAGTTTCAGAAAGCATCTCACTATTTGCTTAAGTTACTCTCATTTGCGAAAGAAACCTAAATAAACCTTGAATTATTATCATGACAGCGTTTCTTAGGTAAAAAACATGTTTTCCTTAGGGATATTTTTTTCATCTTCTCTTCTAAAAAATAGCTTTGCCGTAATAACACTTTTTTACACATGTTGACCTTAGTATTTGTGTCTGAATGCAACTCTAGTTAAATTCTACGTGCTTCATTATACATTTATTACTTATTTATTTGCTGTTCTTACGGTCTTACCAACATCATTAATGAAATTATGTTTAGACAAAAGTAAAATAATTTGAAAACATAAACGCATTTTCAAATTAACCTCGTTTGTGGAATTCATTCTGCAAATGCAAATAATGAGTTGTCTGGTATAATTCTTTTGTTGTTCTAATGTAAACAGCATCCTTATGGATAGTCAATCATTATTTTACCCGCTTTTATTTTAAAGCGCATATTGTTTAGGTATATTTACAAAACTAAGTTTTGTAAATTAGATTTTTTTAAAGAAGTTTAATTTTTAAAACACTCTAGTATTTAAAAGCTTCTTAGAAAGAAAACTTCAGAACTAAGTAACAAATATTGCTTAATAGTATAACTAGTATTATTTAATTGTTTTTATCTTTAGTTATATGTTTAACTCTACAAGTTTAATATTTGACTATGTTATAGCCTCGAAATTAAATTTAATTTTGTTTCCAATGTTTGCAAAAAAAATTGTTTTTAAATTATTTATGCATTAACTTAATTTTCAACAATCCTAAACGACTTAAAATAGTATAGATTGTTACATGTTTAAATTGATTGATAAGGAATATAAGTAATGCAAAGTTTTACTTTTTAAGACTGTGAGCTTAACTTATGTTTTTAAGAATTTTCTTTTATATTAGTTTTTAAGACATTCACTAGATGCTATCAATTCTTTATGAATTATAATATACTTCAAATTAATTCAAATAAGCACTGATGTCTGCGAAGAACATCAAGCTAGAAAAGGAAAAGGTCTAAAAACCTCACGTAAAGCTGACATTTAACAAGTTAATAACCTTAAACAGTTTAAAGTTTAAAGTAATTTATTAAAATACTTCCGCTTAAAATATGTTCAATCAAATAATTAATTTTGAATTTTAACTACTTATATATACCTTATCACATGCATAAAATCATTAATATTCTGCTGTCCAACATAATGCCATTTTCACCCTTCATGTTGCTAGATCAAAAGGAAACTTTCTGTACAAATGTTTTTACTGCAGTAATACTCTCAGAGCAGTAAAAACTCTCTATTAAAAATATGCATCCAGTTGCGTACAAAATCGTGCTACTCATAATGTATCGATCAGCATTTCAGATATTTATCTGTTCTGTTAATTAATAAAAAAAAATGAAATGAAAGTGTTAAAATAATTTTGAATGAAATATAAGAAATTTAAGTAGCTCTAAAAACTCATTCAAAGTCATTAGAGTTGAATGTTTGAAAAACTATTGGTGACTGTGGTGCCATAGGGCCTGGGTTCGAATCCCGGAGAAGGCATTAATGTTTGTAAATGTATAATGCCTTTGCTATGTGGGGTACTCTAAATAGCCATCGAGCCGCATGTCCTCATGGAGAAAGGGGAAGAGAGGTGGAAAACCACTGACTACCCCCAGGGCGTCCTCCCTCAAAATTGGGGTGGAACACCGAGCAAAATCGTACTGTCTTCTGTATGGTGCTCAAAGCTATGGATAACGACAGGCGTGCAACTAACCCCTTGCTACGATGAATTTCGTGGTCTTTGATCTGATTACAGATCAGGCGGCATAAGTAACAACAACACTATTAGTGATTAAGTAATGGAATACTTATCTATTCGATATGATTTTTTTCAGCATTTCTGAAAGTCATAAGCGATTCTGATTTCTATAGTACAATATTTCTTCAAACATGTATAAGTTTAGGTAGAGAAGATTTTTTTAAAAGGGTTATATAAGACTTTTATAAGAATGTTATAGCAATCTATTTTTTTTTCTCTCTCTTTCAAATAATGATAGATAAAACGAGCTTTTAGAGTTTAATCTCTTATTGTGGATTACTCAAAACTGTACAAAAGACTTTAGCATTAAAGTCTTATTTTTTGTACTTTACAATACCAGAAGTCTTAGCGGAACAGCTTTTAGCCTAGTTTTACATTTTTAATCGTACTTATTTGTACTTAACTAATTTTATCCTTCAACTAAGAAGCTTCCCTTATAGGAATTTTCCGACCATGAAAAAAAAACTCTTGCAAATAAAAAAAAAAACGAAAAAAATCCTTTCCAAGGATTAAATCTAATTAATGATACTCTTAAGCTGTATTTTACTTTTTTTCTTTTCATTGACGCCTTCAATATCCTCCCTAGAACCAATTCTAACATACCCTAAATGAAATAAGCGCGTATGCTTCGTTTCGATCATTTAAATCGATTTCGAGCAGTAATTAATGCTGGGCAGGCGAGGGCTAACACTTTTTGCCTCGATCCCCTGGTCTAGTGAGGATTTTGCCAATGGGGCGTTATTTCGATAATTGCTTACTTTGGCGACCTTGTCATGCGTATAGCGGAGATCAATACTATCCCGATGATAGAACCCCAAGCTAGATTGCCTATTGAGCTGGTCTGGCTTAGGAACCAGGCCCCTTTTAATGGTGTTTTCGTGGGGCTCTTTTTTATTCAGCATATCATACTCAGGATGCCAGGAAATTATGTTTTGCCAGAAGAGATATCGCTCCTCAGAACTCAATACCGCTGTGGTATTCGTTGGTGGATGGTATTCTTCTACTCTGTAAAGATGCCAAAGTGATGTGATGATGGATATTTTTCCTAAATTGAAATTTTCTTAGTTAATGTCTTGTCTATTATTCCGAAAATTGAAGTTTGGCTATTTAAAATTTCAAAAGATGCAAGATTTGTAAAATTAATTTAATATTTGAGGAATATTTGGCTAAGAAACATTATTTCTGTATCACACTAAGACTGACAAGATAATGGAAAGCTACATTAAAAAGTTTTCGTGAAAATGATGTATGATTTGAAATTGGCATTATTAGATACGTTTGAGTAAAAAAGTAAGAACATCTTATGCAACAAATATTGGTGCCAGATATTTGCTGCAGAAAATACAAAACCATGTTGTTCATACAGAAAAGGTTAATAATTAATAAATTTGGCAATTTCTGTGTAGGCCAGTCTCTGATAAGAAATTTATCTGAAAATTTAGTTGATACTAGTTTTCTTAAAGCAAGTATTTAATAATTATAAAAGCTAAGAAAAAAAATATGTGTCCAGCATTTTATCTAGATAGAAATTTTTCTAATTTTTCTTCTTCATCATGGGATACTTACAATATTATTGCTAACGTCAAATTGTATCTATGTTTACAACGATGATTATATTATGTTGGCTAAAGGGAACCTTTGAAAATAGTACTATAGAGTGAATTTTTTTATGAATAATATCTTTTGAATTTTGTAAGGTTTTACTTAAATTTAGGAGTTTTCTTAAAATCATTCGGATAGAGAGTTTTTAATTCCAAATATACAGTCTTTAGAGGGTTTTTTTTGTTTCACTCATTATATAAAACTATCCAATAGGGGCATTTGTTTGTTACAATATTTCAGAGACATCAGTGGCTTTTGAAAGAAAGGATTAGCATTTACAATATCAGTTTTCATAGTAAGAGCTACTGTTTTTATCCAAAACTATTTTTCAAATGTTGATCCTTTTCATTCTTTTATTTTATTTGTTAGAGATTCATAAACCTCACAAATATAAACACAGAGGGAATAATAGAAATGTTTTTTACTATTGCCTCTATGAAATTTTATGCATCATTCTGTCATTAAGTTGTTTATTTTTTTTAATCAAATTATCCCCTCTCTTAACAAATTATCCTCAAATTTTATTTCAAGGGTTTTAATTTTATTATATTAATATTGTAATTTTAAATCTTACATATTTCCCATTTCATACATTTTTTTGTAAATCCAGTATTTTTTACTATTATATATGTATCAATGACATATAGTCAATAAAAATTCGAAACAAAAAAAAAAATATTTTAATTTTAAAAAAACTTTTCCTTCTGTTGAGAAAAGTTATATAGAGTATAGTTTCAGCATTATAGTACATAAAATAAAATCATTTGCTTTGTGATAAAATTGGCATCTTCATAAAAGGAACTTAATAACTTTTATGACATGCGTTTCCTGTTTTATGAAATTTCTAAATTGTTAAAATGAAAGCAGCACGACTGTAAGTGATCTGTAGTAATACATTTTAAGATATATTTTTTAAATAAGTTCAAATTACCACACACACACACACACACACACAATTCAAGTACTGCAGAATAAGCATTTTTAGTGAACACGTTTTTAAAATTTTATTCAATATTAATAAATTATTCTATATATTCAGTACTATATTCACTAATAGTTTCTTTGTTTTTTGTGATAGAACAGTTAATTTATTTAGCCCATTTGGTCAATTGAAACTAGATTTGGGTAACTTCTTTTTAGTCTTTTGAAGGTACATAAATGTTAATAACGAAACATACACCCATAATATCTATACCTTCTCTCCCTCTCTCTCTATATCTATTCAAGTACAATGAAAGAAACATTAAGTAGATACATCTTTATGTTCACTTATTTTCCTAAAAAATATTATAATACAATGAATTATTTTTATATTAAAAATTAATTCATAACAAATATATCAAAATGTCACTCATTAATAAGTGAACAAATCATATATTGTTAGTGCTTGCCCATTTGTCCAACTCAAAAGTATTTGCATAAATTACAACATCAAAAACAGTTTGTTTCCGATATGAATCAATGTGTTCTGCTTGAAAAAGCACAATATATATATTATATATTGAAACTGCTAATTATGCAATTTTTGAAGGCTTTTTGCATAAGCAATGTAGATTAATTTGTTGGTTATTATTTGTCTTTTATTGTGAACTCTTATCAAAATTTATTATGAACTTCGACCGTCATTTAAATTAATCAGTCATTAAAATCATTCAGATGAAATATGATTCGATTACAATCATAATATCTAAAATATGATTAATCTTTGAAGCTAATAGGTTTTTTTTTTACCTAAAATGAAATATTTGTTACGTTCTTCCCCCATTATGGGATATATTTTTCTTCTTTCTTTAATCAAGAGCACTAATCTTAAGCAAATTCGACCATTTATAGATCACTATCTGACACGGATTTATTAAAATACTCTGGACGTTCAAGCATGTAATTAATGACATGACATTTTAAAGTTTGATTAATTTTCGTCGTCGCGTTCACCCAAAACTCATCTGAGCTTATTATTTTCAAATACCGGGTACGTAATGAAGAATATTAATTTATTTTATCAATTTAGAATCAAATAAATTGTAAATGCTTAAAATTTTTAAGGGTGCTTTTTATTTATCTTTCTTAGATTCAAATATTAAAGTCAGTAAAAAGTTTTCTGTGTTATTATTGGCTGTAAGTTTCGCTCTGTTTTGGAGATTCCATGTCTTAAGTTCGCAAAAATTCTAGGGTGCCTGCTGCCATCTGTTATCGCTAAGGAGAAACGCCATTTTTTAAATCTCAATCAATAAGGGGAGAAAATCTATTGGCAGTAGAAGGAATGACACATAAAAGACATTCAAAGAATCTCATATTGAAATCAAAGGACTGTGAAAATGATATGTTGCTTAAGAGAATTATATATGATGCAAGGAATCAGATTTTATTTTTGTTTTCATTAAATTTCCATGTTATTTCTTTTCGAGAGCAACTTTCAATGTGCTCCTTAACACCATGAATATACTCAATAGTTATTGTCAATTAACTCCTTGAAAATGTTTATCAAAGTTGGTTTAAGTTGTTCCGCACCACAAATAATCTACAAATTCTGCGGGATGTTTGGAAATGTTGTTTGCATTTCCTTTTAAAAGTTATTTTAAAAAATAAAAACAATTCTGATTTAAGGCACCGAAGCACATGTGTGAATACGTTTATACGTCTGAATGATTAATATGTAAAAATAAGCAATCTTTTCTTAAAAAATAATTAACAAATTACAGTTTATTTAGTACTATTAATTTTAAGATGCTGTTAGAACCTTATAAAGTTTTAATGGTAGTTCCATGACGTTTTATATTTTAATAGCGACTTAAAACAAAGTTTAAAAATTAATATTCATTGCACGCATTTTTTTCAACAAAAAACATTGATGTGACAAAAAACATTGTATGGGAGATTAGAAAAAGTGTGAATGAAAAAATGTGTATTAATCAAACGATCTTTACTTTTTCTATACAGAATTTATTTTATTACAGAAAATAAGAATACTAATAATTTTTCACAATCATACAGTGATTTTATTTTATTTCAAAATATTTTTGTTTTATCTTTCCTTTAGCTTAATTTTTGCTTTTAATTATATGTCTATTTTTATTTCGACAAGTTTAATGAAGAATAAATTTTGAAAATTGAATGTTTGTAAAAAGTTATAAACCGTATTTGAGAAATTAGATAAGCTAGTTTGAGGTTTAAAATGTTTCATAATACCTTATATCAGTGATTCCAAAGTGGTCTATATGGATCCTCAAGGGTCTATGACGACTTGCAAAGGGCCACGTAGGCTAAAAAATAATTTGGGGTCCATGAGGTGTAAATGGGCGTCTATGATAGTGGCTGTCATTAAATCAGATTGTGACTAATTTTAAAAGAAAATTTAATTATGTGGAAACCAGATTTTACCTATTAAACAGATTTATTTACTAAATTTAATGAGATTAATTTGCAGTTTGTCAGGGGACAACATAAATTTTATTAAAACAAGGAATATTTCAGCGTTTCTTTTCAGAATTAAGCTAAAGCAGTATAACATTGGAGGTCGTAAATTTTCATAATTTGTCACGGACAATCCGTCAGGACATTTTAATCTACTCTCAGCATTTAAATGCCCTTTATTCAATTTTTGAAACTAGGATTGAGAATGATTTGACTATGGTTTGTATTACCCTAGTCAATCAATTCATATGGTCACGTTGGAAAAAAATTCTTATTATAATAGAACTGATCTGAATAGGCACTAACGAAGGTCTCAAAGTAAAGTTAGAAACGTATACAAGCAATTTTGGCTTTAAAAAGACATACCTGTTACAGAATATAGTGAGAAAATTATTAATTGATTTTTCTAGTGAGGAGTTTCAGCACGGTTGCCAATCCCCAAAACAAAAAGAAAAAAGAAAGGGAGAAAAAAAACTGGTCATAACTACAGAGGAGATTTAAGGTTAACCTTTAATATAAAATGTTGAAAATTTTTTTTAATGAATCACCAGATTCATCCCTCCCATTAAAAGAATTTGTTTGTTGTTCAGTTACTTTATGTATTATTTCAATTTAAATCTATTTAATTACATGTGCTTCTTAATTTTAAGTAATTTACTTCGATACAGCGAGAAATTTAATTCTTTTAAAGTAAATAACTCTATACCAGCTGTTATAAAAAGACATTTAAGTTGATAAATTTGTAAAAATTCAATATTAGATAAGCAGGGGTCTACTTCAAACCAAAACACATGGCAAGGAGTATATGAGGAAAAAATGGTTGGGAACCTATGCTCTAAATAGTGAGACTGTCTCAGAACCAGATTCAAAAAACTCATTTCTCTCAAAATGTAACATTTCTCTTTCAA
>BMAO01016956.1:0-18824 GCA_019973975.1 Trichonephila clavata | reverse complement strand
AAGTTTCTCGTTACTTGTTCATGGTTCAAAATTGCAAAGTCCGTTGCCAATAGCCTTAGTGTTGCCTTATATTCGAGGTTAATAAACTCTCTCTTCATAGCAATGACGATCCATACAACACCCAGTTTCCATAAAATGTTACCTAAAATTTCAATATGTAAATCAAGCAACCAATTAAAAAAAGATCCATGCAAAAGGATCAATTCATTCGGTGGAAAAATGATTTGTAAAAAGGCTTTCAAATTTAGAATCCATATCAAATCCAGAATCTAAGTGATGCTGAGTTGGGTCGATTAGCATTATACCAACTGCTTAAAGCTTTTAAATAAAAATTATTCCTCAATTAAATTATGGCACATAGCTATTAAAAAAGGTAAAAGATTGTCTACTGGTAAGAAGGTAAAGAAGATAGTGCATATATATTTTGAAAATAAAATGCAGAGAGCAAAAACATGTTATTTTATGGGAAGTTATTAAAAGTTTTTTTATTTAAAAAGTATTAAGAAGCTTTTTAAAAAAATTTTAGAATTCACTCAATACTTTAAAACATTTTTAAAATAAATTCTAAATAATTTATATTTATTTAAGAAAATGTAAAAGAATTTCTTTGCTTATTTGTAATATCCAGTCATGTAACTTTATCACAAATAATGGTGGCTATTAAAGTTTTATGAGAGGAAGAAATAGTTCACTGTTTAATCTGCAAGATATATGAAAATGTATATAAATATATATATCACAAAATGTTTCTTTCGTGCAATGAAACACGATATTAATTTTTTTATACAAATTTAAATTAAACCTTAAAGTTTTATTGCATTTTTAAACACTTGTGTATTTTAATAAGCATAAAAAATCAGTTCTTTATATTTCTTTCCTCGTGTTCTATCTTGTAAGTATTAGAACATAAACAATCCTTTACAAACGATGCCATCTTAGTATATGCATCAAAATGACATTTCATTTCCTGTGAAGAATGAATTTTTTTTCCTACCTTTCAAAGTCAAATATGGTGTTTTTTTTTCTCTTTTCAAAGACAAGAATAGTAAATTGTTTTTCGATTGATGGTGAAAGAATCTACAAATCGAAAGGGTGTGTCTGGAGAAAATATAATTTCTCAAAACTTTTGAAATGTCTTGTGTTTGCCAAGCATGCCACTTTTAAGGCGTAGTATGTTATCGATAACTTGCGTGAAACAATAACTTTTTAAAGATGATTGTCATATAATAATAACAATTTTCCTTATAGATTTTCAAAACATTCTCTGTCATTTCAATTTGTGTTGAGTGCAGTAATCATTCCTGAAACGTAGATTTTATCTGTGAAGCGCATTACGCTCGTCTGTATGTGTTTTTTATTAGCATTATTATACAACAATAGTCTTCGAACTGTGTTCCATGGAACCCTGGGGTTCCACGAGTCAGAATAAAAAATTAAAAAGAAAATTATTAATGTGTATGCAAAACGGATTCATAACCTCTGAAATTCGTATAACAACAAATATCTATAGCTCGTCCTTGTCTTTAAAACTGAAAATTTTACTTGTTGCAATAGCTTTATTTTGTAATACTTTTAAAACTTTTATTATAATATAATAAAAATATATATACTACTTACTAGATTATGAATATTCAATTGCTTACTATCCGAGTTCCACGAAATAATTTTATGCGTGTTAGTACAATATTTTGAAAATCGAAAAAAGTTTTCTAATCGAAAATGCACCTTTTTCATTTGTGGGGGAAAATCTACAATGAAGAAGAGGCAACAAGTTAACAACATATCAAAAGATTCAACGTTAAAGTCTAAATTTTAAGGTACCCTAAAATTGTGAATTTTGACAAAAATTGACACACCACACACACACACACAAATTTTTTAATAATTTTATTTTATAGGCCATCTTATTAGCTTTATAAAAATAAACAAGTTTATTATATTCCGTTCACTAGAACAAAAACTACAAGCGTTTTAGTAAAAGTAGATGCCATTACTTTCCGCAAGATTTCATACTCTAAAACGCGTTTTACTCGAAATATGTTCTTTTAAAAATGCTCAAACGGGGCCAGCAATTGCTCAAAAGTTTTAAAATAATTAACTGAATTTTTTGTGTATGTTCTGTATAATAGTAGAAGTGTTTTAACCTTTATAATTCAGATTTATCATCAAAGTTACAATACAAAATTTGCAATCCCTTTTGGTTATATAATCACTGTTTTTTTAAACAATTTTATATAATAACTAAGATAAAGAGCTCTAGTTTTTGTAAAAATTAAAATATCCCTTATCCTGGAGGTCATTTCAAAAATGAATAACATAGCAACACATCAGAATCGAAAATTGAAAATTTGTTGATTAACTTTGGTACGGATTGAGCCCCGTTTATGTTATTTTTTGTAAATTTTTCCCTATTTTAGTTATATAATTTCTTTTTCTCTTCTTAATTTTAGCATATATTTTTTAAAATGTACTAAACAAATCTAAAAAACACAAAAAAAAGTCCCCATATCTCAATTTTTTTTTTAATTTGTAGCATGTAGTCGGATATCTTAAGTAAGAACAGCTCAAAACTTTTAGGCTGCCAATTCATGCAAAATACACAGGATTTATCTTACACAACTGTAAGCATTTCAATACCATTTCAACGATGCATTTAAGGGAAAATATTCCTCAATGTTAGAGGCGTCAAAAACAAAATACGAAAACAAATTAAACGCAGAATATGAGATGCGACTGTAGCTAATATTTGATTAAAAATTTAAACATATATCCCAGTTAATAAACATAAAGCATAGATAGGTGACAAAATTGGATCACAAATTAGTATTATTTGTAATAAATTATATTTAAAAAAATATTTAAATTTTTTTATTAACAGATACTATATTTTTTTTAATTTTGTCTTTGCATAAAGTTCCTTTTAACATGTTGAAAGACTCTCTCTTTTTAAGGTATCCGACTACTTTCGACTTTTTTTTAAAAAAATGGAGATAGGAGTATTTTGTTGTTTGTAGGGATTTTTTAGTACATTTTAAGAAAAATAGGCTAAAAATAAGAAGATAAAAAGAAATTATTATTACTAAAATGTGAGGAAAAAATGGGTAAAAATGTACAAAAAATAACATAAACACGGCCCATTCTGTACCAAAAGTTTATAAAATTTTTTTCAATTTTTCTATTCTGATGTGTTGCTATGTGTTCATTTTTGAAAAGATCTTCAGGATAGGAGATTTTTTAATTTTTACAAAAACTGGAGCACTTTATCTTAGTTATTATATGAAATTGCTTCAAAAACAGTGATTATATATTGACATTAGGGACTGTAAATTTTGTAATAAAACAGTGATTGATAAATCTAAAATTAAAATACTTCTACTATTATACAGAGCATACACAAAAAATTTCAGTTAATTTTTTTCAAAACTCTTTGATCAATCGCTGGCCCTGTTTAAGTATTTTCAAAAGAACGCATTTCGAGTAAAACGCTTTCTAAAGTATGATATATCTTGCTGAAAGTAATGGCATCTGCTTTTACTAAAACACTTGTCGTTTTGTTCTAGTGAACGGAAAATAATAAACTGGTATTTTTATAAAGCTAATAATATGGCCTATAAAATACAACCAAAAAAAATTTTCAATCTTTGGCAAAATTCACAATTTTAGGGTAGTCGGATACCTTAAATATTACTTTCAGATATATTCTTCTAAGTATGGAAGGAGATTCCCCAAAAAGATCTTGTAGTTGTAAGGGTTCCGTGAGTCGAAGAAGTTTGAAAACCACTGGTATACAACAAATGAAACAATCATAAATTTATCACAAAGGAAAACCATATCTTTTTCAAAAATGACTGAAAGCAGTTTTCAATGCGATTTCGTTACAAATTTTAGAAATTATTTTGATGCTATATCTTAGTGTTAAATAATAATTACTTTAATTAATAATCTGTACGTATCGTTTTATACATGTGTGTTCGAAACATTACGAATTTTAATTATATTCTTAATTCAAATGTTGGTTACATCTGATTAGTTCCTTTGTTTGTAGTACTATATTAGCCAGAAAGGGTCTTTTGTTTTAGCTACCTCTCATAAATTGTACCTGATTATTTTTTAAATGCTTGCTTTCCTCAATAATAAACTTAATTTTCAAAAATATATTATAATAGTGATAATTTTCTGTTGTAATTTATATAAAAAATTGTACTCCTGGAGAACTTTTGATGCTATTTGATGCTTTTAAAAAGTATCTGCTCCGGGCAAAAATGATTTTATATGAATAAAAAAAATTTAAAAAATCAGAATATTCTTTCATTTATTTAAGAACCTCCATCTTTCGGCTTTATTTGAAAAAACCTTAGCAGTAATTTGGTTGAGTTCGCGCTCAATTTTAGTACTTTTATTTCTGTCATTTCTTTTTATGTACATGTAATGTTGATCGTAAGAAATAACAACAGCAAAAATGAGACTTTTACGCATAGTGCAACCACTTAAGTCAACTAAATTTGATTTGTAAGCCTCGGTTCCTCGGGGAGATTGTTGATTTGATTTGGGCTCACTTTTGGATGAGTTTCGCTCCTTAATAGACTAGAAATGAGATTTCTGCAACTTCCTGCCTTCTTTTAATGATTTTTGTCGCTTTTCATTACCTGCAGGCAGGAGATGTCAATCCTGTTGCCCATCGCTAGAGGGCGCTATTTTTTACGTTGTTTTCCTTAGTCGACTTCATTTGAGGCATCAACAGGTCATGATAGGAAGTTCTAGAAACATATTCGTTGAGTTATAGGATTGAAGCAAGTAATAAACTTTATTAACAACACAATAAAATTTGGTTCAAAACACAATATAACTGCTTTGTTATGCAGAAATAATTTAATGATTTAAAAATCCTGCTTCTTTTTTATTATTTTTGTCGCTTTTCATTGCCTGCAGGCAGGAGATGGCATTTCCAGTTGTTCATCGCTAGAGGGCGCTAATTTCACGTTTTTTTTTTCTTTAGTCGACTTAATTTAAGGCATCAACAGGTCTTGATATGGAAATTATTTATAATCATATTTGTTGAGTGAAGAGGTTGAAGAAATTAATAAACTTTATTAACACCTGTATAATTTGGTTTAAAACACAATATAATATTCATTAATTTTTTTTTTTGTAAAGATAATTTAATGAAAAATTCTATGATTTTATTGCAAAAGAAAATGATATGAAGTACGGCATTTTAAAAGTAAAAATTTCGTTATGCTAAATTCGTCTCTTTCTCTTCCCTTTCGAATTATAATTTTGAAGCTAATAGCGTAATAATAGGCCGGTTTCACTCGAGTAAACCTATTTCCAATAAACTCTTTTCCTTTTTCTACATTTTTAGTGTGAAGAAGAGACAAAATTCCGTTCACACATAGACACAAAGTTGACTAAAAAATCATGCCGTAAGAGGAAAAGGGAGATCTGATGGAGTCGAAAGCATTTTCCATGTCAAATACACAAGTAGCCACATGTGAAAGGCATAGCTTCGACAATATCCTTTTAGTTGAGTCAACTAGTGGAGAGGAATGCCAGTTGGCCTCGTGTGAAGCAATTTCTATTCAAAACTAGCTCCCTACTATTAGCTTCTTTTGTTAAGTGCGGCGCAAGTCGACATGTATGAAACTTCCGGTATGGTCGTAGCTATGAAACCCAAGGGTCATTGGTTTCAAGATTCCAAGTCAACAAAGACCACTGTGTGGAATGATTAGTTTGCTTTAAATCCAATTTCACTATGCTCAATTTTTTACTATCTAAATTGTTTCGTTATATCATTGTAAAACGGTTTTCCTTGCAGTTTTCGGATCAGTGCAGGAAAAAAGAACTCATGGAATATTCTCAGATCAGAGGTGAGACAGATGAATAGCCGCATTTGCACAAATAGACGGTTGGAAACCAAAATAAACGTTCATAGTTTATTCGATTTCTTCTCTACCTCCTGACAGTAATAAATGAGCAGGATAATCGAATGTGTTATTGAGCTCTATTCTTCGCGGTCCTACCCTTCTGATCTGGTCACGATACAGCCCTCGCTTCGTGAGAGGGAACAAAGGGATCTGGTTGCAAGCGACGCCCTCGCGCGAGGAGTGGAGTCTTTAATAGCGAAATGCGCTCCTCTCTGGTTCCGGTTCTCATTTAAGTGGCCGAAATCTAATCTGCCCAAGGAGGGAGATGGGTCTTTCTTTCCATTTTGTTTTACACAATTCGAGAATATCTCTTTCCTTGTCCTTTTCAAAGAAGATGGGATAAATTCGCTGTAAAAAGGGTGTGGCGTCCGTTTCGTATCATCGCATTATTGAGGAAAATTGGATTTCGTTAGGAAAAAAATGATGTATATTTTTCCGTAGTGTATAAGAAAGGATTGGTTTTGAAAATATTGTTTTCGAAAAAGAAATTGGACTAGTTCAACGTCTTTATGTAATAGTTAGGTTTTTTTGATACTTCATGAATTGAATACATATAGTGTGCTGAAGTAAAAGAAATTCCTGCAATCATGTGTTATTCATTTTCTAAACTTGTGTTTATACCATATATCCTTTTATGCTTTTATACTAGATTATTTATAATTTTCTACTTTTATGTTGTACTAGCTGGTATACCCGTTTTTCGCAAGTGTGAATTGAAAGATTAAACCATACAGATTGAAGAATAAAGAAGTTTTTTAATGAGTTAATTTTACGTGAATTGCAAACTAAACAAAAAAAAAACTTTTTGCATGTCTCAGCTGAACAAAAGAAAAAAAAAAGAAGAAGAGAAAAAACAATATTTGTGTGTGTTAAATTTTTAGTCTAAAGGTCTAATAGCTAATAAAAAGGATTTTTATTTTTTATTTTTACACCCTTAACTCTCTTGGACGTCGATTTTTGAAAAAACACCTTCCTGAGCTGATCTCTGCTCAGAAAAGTAACACATTGTTACAAATTCTGTGTAATGAAAGCTAAAAATAGTGCAAATAATTTATATCTGGATTTGTAATACGTCATTATTATTTTCTGTTGTATTTACTTCATGTAAAAATTGTAATATTCGTTAGCAACGCCGTTCCTTACATTATAATAGTGATTCTCTATGGAAACATAGCGAAATGTTGGTGGTAGAGCCAAGTTGGCATCATTTTTGGCTACCATGTTGACAACTTGGCGATGGATTAAATGATGCAGATGTTGCTTTGCTGTAATGCCATCTAGTGGGGAGTTGCAACAAAGTAGATAGCACAAAAACCTTCTCCACAAAAAAATAAATATAATGCCAATTTTCATAGTGATCGGTTGAACGATGTCGGAGTGAAGTGATTTCATAAAAACAAACATCTATCTATATATATATATATATATATATATATATATATATATATATATATATATATATATATATATATATATATTTATATGTTTATATCTCATATTTTATACAAATAGATGAATGCATAATAATATAAACAAAATGCAATAAAATTCTAAAAAATAATAATATTGACTAATATATCCCTTTACGACCCAGCCCGGAAATTTGTGCTCGAATATTCCACCTTCTGGCGGGTTAGCAAACATTTTTTACTATGTTTTCCACTGTCATTGATATCAGCATAGAGTTAATAACCAGAAGTTAAAGGGATTTAAAGGGACCAGGGTTTTAAAAAGATAAGAATATCTAACTCGCACGATCGTGAGGGCTGGGTCTCAAAAGAATATATTAATATTGACAGCATATATAATGCTTCACTTTGAATAGATATATATCCATTGTATAATTTGAATAACAACATATAGTCAGTCAATAACGTATACATTCTAGGATTTATTAGACGAATACTTAAAAAATTCAGTTATGATGCTCTAAAACAAATTTCCCAAGTATATTAAATATTTACTTACTATTTATACCTTTTTCATCTTTTTTCTAAACTTCAAAGGTTTGCATTTTCGAAGACTGCTGAGATTTATTTCTCGTCACTTAAAATGGATTATTATATTTTTGTTTTTCTCATCGGTAAACCATTGAAAATTGAGGGTTTTTTTAATCACTTTGAAAAATAATATTCTTCAATTCATGGATGATTTTTTTTTACCTGGAGTAAAATCAAAATACAAAAAAATTGCTTTTAAACATCTTAAAATGTCTTTAATATTTTAAAGAATAGTGTGTGCGTGTGTTTTAATTCATTGCATGCACATGTAACATACAATGTAGTTTTTATGTTATAATTAACTTACGTGTGCAATTATTAATTAACCTTCTTCTAAAAAACATTTTACTATTAAAGATTTCAAAACATTATAAAAGTGTTATTATTATGCATTATGATGGTCCAATTGTTTTTGCTTCTGATTAATATAATAACTAAAAACATGAAGTTCTATAAAATCATTTTATTAAAATATATTGATCTGAATTAGCGTGTCTCCTAAGGCTATTAACAACTATCTTGTGTTTGGAATCTCACTCAAAAATATGACGATGGTTGACGTTTTTTTCAAAATTTCTGTTCATTTCTCGTAATAAATTGATATTTTAAAGTTCACTTTTTTAAAATTCAGAGATAGTAGCTTTCATATTCGTACCACAGACGTTGATAAAAATAAAAATTCAAGCACGCGATCAGCGTATTGTTTGTTTGGTTTTATTGACCTAACTAGCTGTTACCCGCCCGCTTCGCTGGGAATTTCATGATGTTTTATAAATTTTTACTGCTTATATATGTATAAATTATTGATATCTAAATCCTGCATTAAGAATTCGATTGTGTTGAAGAATATACTTATACCAGTAACTGTCGCCTGTTGATAAAAAAAAAGGGGCAGAACTCATCTAATTTGTGTTTTCTAAAAATCTCTAAAATTGAAGCTTAGAATGATGTTTGCTCTTTCGTAACCAAAAAACCAAGTGGATTCCCGCAAAACAATTTTCGGTGGATCTCTACTCCGTAAATTGAACAGCAAGCCAAATTTCAAGTCTAAATCTAACAGAAAGAAAAAAAGTTTTACTATCAATATCCCGTAATCCCGTTGAGAGCCGTTTTCCAAAATAACCGCTCTTAGCGGATTTCAACTCAACAAAAGAAAAATGCAAACAAATTTCATTATTATAGTCTTTGTAGCTCGAAAAAAGTAATTTTTTTTGTCAATACGTCCCAGTAACCCCCTGCACCCCCCCCCAGAACTTGATTTGCTTAAATACATTCTTAGTGATCCCTATTCAACAAAAGAAACATGCTTAACAAATTTCAAGTATATTCAATTAAAGCAGGAATTTTTTTTCTGTAACTCCTCTTGACCCTCGCAACCCTCCTTGGGGTACGCCAATCGAATGTCTCTGTGAACTTTGAGAATTGTCTCAAAGTTCACTGGCCACAAATTCACAATTATGATTGCTTGATCGAAGTTCTTTTAAATATAAAGATCTAAATTTTTAAAGTTTTTAGTATTTTCTCCTTTTTTTGAAAAAATTTATGTTTGTTTTTCAAATATTTTTTTAAAATAAACTGGAAAATCCCTTATTTTAACACTCAAAATATTAAACATTTAATATTAAAATAAAATCCTCCAAATTATAATAAGGAATTCTAGAACTCAGGGAATATCGTGAATATTAGTAAAGATTAGAAACGCATGGAAAAAATCTAAATTTTCAAATATATTATGAAGCAGGTACTCCAACCCTGAATTTGATCTGAACTTTTTCTCATCGCAAGCAACGCGTCAAACCACTGAGAAGGCGTACACTTTAACTTTTTTGCTCATTTGTGCTATATAGATAGAATTCGTCATACCTCTTCTTTTTCTGTTCTTGGGTGAGGATAAGACAGCTCGAATGAATATACCTTTACCCTCAAACATAAAATACTAAACTAACGTTTTTCAAGAATAATGTAAAACTTATATACGATAACAACTGAATAGTACAGAATTTACTGGTAACTACTTTAATTAAATCTTTAATTAAAGTGAATAAAGTCGTTTAATTTTTACTATTTTTCAAACCTTTCGGTATTTTAAAGCAACTTGTTTTCTAAATGTTACATTTAGTTTTCAATATAGGAATATCACAACTTATACTGTAAGTAAGCAACATTGTGTGACTAAGATAGTTATAAAACTTGTGGAATACCGTATATGAGATACCGAAGAATTTATATTTTTATAGTATTAGACTTCTTAATATAACTTCTAATTCTAAAGAATTAATAATTCCTAAATTTATAATTTAAGTTTTTTTTTAAATCATACATGGGTTTTTTCTGAGGGTGGGGGGGGACTCTAAAAATTGTGTGTTTTTAGTACTTATATTTATGAAACTTTTTCTTTTAAAAAAAAGAAAATTATTCAGTGCTACTCAACCACTGAGCGGAACTTTTGTGGGCCTTCAAAATGTTTTCAAAATATTAATTATACTCTGATTTAACATTATTTCCCAATTTAGGTAGAAATTTTTGATTGGTTAGTAATCCATTTGTGATAACGATACATCTGTACATGAAGTATCTTTGAATAAAGATGAATAACTAATTTCAATCTATAATAATCTATATTTAATTTCAAAACTTTCGGAAAAGTCAATCAATTCATTTTAAATAAAATTAGAGGTGTTTATACCATAATAGCAAAAAAAAAAAAAAAAAAAATTAAAAATAATGTTGCAATTTTCTACATCTTATTTGTGTTGTGACGGATCTATACGCGGCTCTACTAATCCCTTCATGACTTTTTTAGGAAAATATTTATTTCAACCAACTTTCACCGAGTAAGAAAGCGTAATTATGTAAATAAAGTATATTATATAAATTCTGTTTTCGCGAGTTTGTGAGTTGGCAAGTTGGAGTTGGCAAGTAGGAGTTAACTTAGAGTCTGCGCGTTAGCTGTTAGTTGAAGATTGAAATATATTGGAATTAGTTAGAAGTCTTGGAGTTAGTTGTCCAGGAAAAAGATTACAGAGCGTTGATCCAACGATATTGATCGAGCCGCTAGAGATTTCCTGCTAGTTTCCAGTTTTAGGATCCGATGCATAAAAAGTACAGGTATTGTGAGCTTAATTAATTAGTAGTTAGCTTATTAGTGTGCGACGTAGTTATATTTGAGCGTATTTAAGCTATCTTAGATTCAGTTTGAGTTTCTGTAGTAGTATTCCCGTGTTATAGGACCTCCCCTCCGCGCTCTACTATATAATCACATACTTTAATTAGATTGATATTGTGTCTGATTGGTATTTGGAAACAATAAATTAATTAGATTGAAATCATGTCTGTGGATCATTCCGTTTCTCCCACACACCTAGCCGGAGTTATAGGTAGACAAGAGGGTTCAGGGTCGAGCTGGAACCGACCGCTATCACTGTGTGAATTTTGATTTTCAGCATTAACAAATATAAAAATGAAAAAAAAATCGATATACTTTTAAATGTAGATAACGAAATAAGAGGGACCGTATCATTTTTACGATCCAATGTAAAATAAAATTATCAAAAATCATCAAGCTCAAAATTCGCATTAAATATATGCTTATGATTAATTTGTAATTGATTACTCAATAAACATTTTGTTGTCTTTTTGGTACTTATTATTTTATTTAATATTGAAAATTATTATCATTAACTATTTTACATGATGTATTACAGATTAAATTCTCTTAAATTTATTTTATTGCTAGTGTTCTCCAAATTTTGAAATGTTGAAAGTGTGCACATTAGAAAAAAGATTGAGAATCACTATAATAATTGATAATTTAATGAATATATTGTTGAAACCTAATTGTTAATTTATGAAATTAAATTTTTATTACATTGTCTTGTTATTATTAACTTAGTGCACACATACTTTAAAAAATTTTAAGCGCTGTTTCCTCTCTCTCTTCCTCTCCTTTCCCTTTTCTCTCTATTTCCCCTCTCCTCTCTCTCCCTCTTTCTTCTTTTTTCTCTTCTCTCTCCTCCTTTCTTTTTTTCTCCTCTTCTTCTTTCTTCTTCTCTCTCCTCCTTTCTTTTTCTCTCTCTCCTCTTTCTCTCTCCCTCTCCTCTCTCTTCTCTTTTCTTTTCTTCTCTCTCTTTTCCTGTACATTATAATTTCCAAATTTTTTAAAACTTTTTTCGATAGTTTAAATTTAATCTACAGCTTAGAATCGGAAACAGAAAAACATAATTGTATTAAAAGAGCCATTCGTGCATCTTGTTTAAAAGTTTTGAAGTATGAGGAAGTACTTAAAGGTATTCAGTAATAGTTATATTTTAGTAAAAATCTCGAAAATTGCATACTAAAACTAATCTTGCGTATTATTTGGAAAATATCATATTTAAGAAATCCTTCCATTTTCAAAAGTCCTTTAAAACTATAAGATTATTTTTCGTAAATAATAATATGTTCAACTACAATTATCACATTCCTACGTTAAAGAAAAATTACAATAATTCAAATACGGTAGCAAAAAGTGAATTATAGTTATTGAAATCCACGTTCATGTACAAAAGTGTACTGAAACATTTAAAATGTGGTATTTCAATGTCAACGCACTCGTGCGTTTAGCTTAATCCTCTGTACTCTAAACCTGAACTTGATGGTATCGCTCTTCATTTGGTTTCACGTACGAGCCTTCATCTGTATTCAGGAACTATTTAAAAAATAATAGGGTTGTATAATCCAGCTTAAGTTTTTAAGTAAACGCGAACTACATAGATAATTCGTTGATGACAGAGTTGTAATACATCTTTCATCAAAATTCACCCTATGTGTACGGTAGTATTAAGGAATTTTTTATTTTGTTGCACGTGCAATATTTCATTCATATCTTAGCGCAATCGTATCATAGAAAAATACTACACAAAACGTGAATTGCAGATCTAAATATTAAAAAAAATACACTGTGATAGATATAAGTAAAGGCATACTTTCATTTTCTAAGAAAATGAGGGAGGAGGATTTCCAATGCCTTTCATTTTTAATTTTTATCAAAACACTTATTATTTATGTTATCTTTAGAATGTTATAAAGATAAATATAAAATTTTGATTTCAAAGTAATAAATCTAAAAATTAGAGCTTCTCAACCTATTAAAATGAGGGAAAAACGAAAGAACATCAGAATAAAATATAGTCAATACTTAAAGGACGAAACCTTTGTTTGTATTTATTAATAACTTTGAGACTATTTAATACTATTTTTCGTTTTTGAGAAGAAATTACTTTTCATTCCTATAGGAAAGGACTTTTTAATTGGTCCACATTCAAAACATATGTTTCCTAATCCTTTTGTTGAATTTTTCCATAAATGTTCGACAGGATTTGAGATGGATGTTTGAGAGTGTGTTCTTATTATGGAACAACTACAGATGAATAATGAGTGCCGTATGTTTGGGATATTGCCTTGTTGAAGGTATAAAATGTTGCATGAAGGAAGTTTACTAGCACTTAGTTTAAAATTATGTTTAGACATATTTAAGTAGACATGCCTGTCCATTGGACCATCAATGAACTCATTTGTGCGCGCGGATAGACCCGTTACAACTTTTTGTTTTTCATGTTGATTTGTCTTGGTTCTTACCTTAAATGTTTTTTATTGTTTATCGCTGTTCTTGAGTAATACTTGAGATGTTTTATATGTTTGGATTGATCCTTTCAATAAAGCCATGTGTATAACAACAACATATCCGGTATATATGTATGAAAGAATTAATAATGAATTCCAATTTCAGATGTAATGACTCTTAAAATTGACACCACCCAAATTTGTTTTTAATATTAAATTATGTTATTTTCATAATTGTTGTGAGTATATAACAACTAAGTATTTTTGCTCATTTCGAACCGTTTTAAGTCACGAATGATTTTTTTTTCCTAATAAAAGGTAACATAAATCAATGTAATAGAAAAAACATGTAATTGACATTTTGGTTCTGAATTTTAAAAGACGCTTTCTCACTTAATCGTATGATAAATGACACCTGTTTATCCAGAACACTGCATATTTATTTCTGCTACTTCTCAAAATCGTCACGATTTGGCAATTGTAAAAAATTTTCGTGTATTCCTGATATCGGTAATACATGAAAAGTTCGTTACCATAGCAAAAACACTGCTTCTTTGAAAAATCGTCATTGCGAAATGCATTTAAATATTAAGTAGAGACTCGATTTAAATTTTAAATTCTAATTGCCTTCACTTCAGGCACGAAAACGTTACATTACGAAGATCGATCGGTGAAGATGAATCATAGTTTCGTGACAACAAAAACAATTCTCCTACTGTATATTGAAAAGATTTGAATTAGATCAATCTAATGAAAGAGTTGGGTTAATATATATCACATGAATCAAAGTTGCTAGATGGCTTTAATTGTTGTAAAAAATACAATGGTAGCATTTTGAATGGAGGTCTTTATGCTGCCTTTAAGCAAAATGTGACCTGTTTTATAGATAAAAATAATTGGCAGTTATAGAATTGCCGATAGAAGTGAAAACTTAGAATTTTAGTATTAAAATTTGAAATTTCATAATGTTTGAATTAAAATTATCAATCAATCTGGTTTTCACGTTATTGACACTCCGAGCAACAACTAAATGCATGTTTATATGGGTTTTTTTTTTCAAATATATTATGGGCTGTACAAGATCATGACAAAATATAAATACAATTCAATTGAAATAACAATTAATATACAGTCATATTATTTATGGATAGTATTTGTATTTACTTAAATTTCAATGTACCTGATTTTTAACATTATTTTTATTGTTTGCATCATTGTCATCATTAATTTCAACAATACTTAAACTTTTTGTACTTTCAATCATTTCATTTTCTAAAAAAGATACAATAGGCGTATGGTAACTAAAGTAAAAAAAGAAATGTTTTATTCAAATTTATCTAAGTATCGCGTAAAAACCGCATCGATCGTCGTTTATATTTTGTAGTACTGAGTTTTCGATCATTGGACATATTTAAATTAAGTGTTTCATTTAGAAATTCAACTAGTGGTAGATTTTATCATCTGCAAAGTTAATATTGAAGTCTCCCTTAAAATCATCGGTACATTATCATATTTTTCGCCAAATCTTTTATCGAGTATTCAGAACCTTTTTTTGTATAAATCATCAAATTTTCGAATAAAAATTGTTGTATCTGTCTCATAGATTTTCCAGGCGAAATATAAACGGCAACATTAATATATTGCCCATTCTCGGAATCGCAACGAACGCATATTTCGCCTATATCAGAAACATTAACACCAATGCTTCTAGTGAATTTAGTATGTATGTCCATATGTGAAGTAATAAGTGTGACGTATCTTGAGTATTGTGATAAATAGCTATGCCTGTTGCTGGAACTTCGGTCTTTATAACTTACAACAAATTGAAATTCGGAATATCAAGTGGTTCTTCGTTTTTCATACGAATTTACGACAAAAGCAGAACATTTGACTTTTTTACGAAGCATCATTTTTAGGTCAGCTCATGCGCATGCAAACTTTGACAATTGAATGAAAATATCGATAATCCTTTCTTGTTGGAGATGAATTCTAGAAAAGTTTTGGTGACTGTTTGTAGTGTATTGTTTTGTAACCTTTTCAATTCTAACGTTAGATCCTCTCGATGACTTGTTGATCTTTTATGATGTTTATCTGTTTCTGAAGCATTTAGAGGTGTTTCTGTTCTACCAATCCAAAATTTCCAGCTGCTGCTAATATTTTCTTGAGTAACCAAAAATAAACCTTGAATCTCGTTGCTCTTGTTAAAGCTACGTAAACTAATTCTCTAGGATGTTTGCATCGTATTCGTAGACAATAGATCATAAGTACCTCCCTGTGATTTGTGAATAGTCATTGCCAAAGCAGAAATTAGGGGAAATGTTAAGGATCTAAGCAAATATGAAAAACGGATATTTAAAATAACCCTATTTCCCTGACAATATTTTTTCGTAAATTTCTAATAATAAAATCGAATGATATAAAATTATAGATAATCATTTTGCAAAAAATAGAAGAGCATATATTTATTCATATTTTAAATTAAGCCGTTTTCATTATTTCAAACTAAAGATTTTAATGATATAAGATAATAAACTATAATTTTGCATTTTTAACCATATTTTAAATTCAACACATTAATCTTGAATTATTATTAGATTTTATAAAACTTTTAATTTCAAAATCCACGAAAAATTATGATTGAACAACTAGATGTCTGTCTTACCACGGTAGTAAGAAAACGTCTATGCCACTGTGAAATACTAATCCGGATTGCGTGATGCATTGCAGAGGTTAAATATAAGAAAATAATAATGCAAAATTTTCAAACTCCAGAATAAATACGAAGATTTAAAATAATTTTAAAATAATATAAAATTTTCAAATGCCAAAATAAATGCGAGTATTTAAAATAATTTTCTGTTATTTATTTTTTATCTTACAAATATTAGTATTTATTTAGTATTCACTATTATACTGCACAATGATTTTTCAATTAAACGATTCAAATAATAATCAAACAAAAACACTATTTTAACAATGCACAGTATATACACATTGAACTTTTCACTAAATCCATTCAATTTCACTTATAAAATATACACAGCACTATACGTCAGCTGTTATAGCTACAGAAAAATTGCTATAAATGTCGATGACGCGAACACACGAAATTTCACCCATCCAAAAAGTGTTTAAAGCAAACAGCACACTGCGCATGCGCCAGTCAGAGCATGTTGGGGACGTGAACCCATAAGATTTCCCCTACCAAAAAGTGCCCAACGCCGCTAAAGAAGTTTTCACTTCAAAAAAATACTAACACACTATACACTGGTGAATATTGTTGTTTTTAACATAATTTGTATCATGAATATAATTCTTGTCAAAACTAAAATGCTATTCCTCCATAAAGTGTAATGGATGGCCCGCGCTATCCATTAGGATGAGAGGGTCAGAAGGACGATTAGCCATAGTCAATACCAATTCTGTTTATTAACAATTCTCAATTACGACACAAATTCAACAACGCAAACTAAGAAATGCTCCCATTATTAATATGGGAAGCAATAGCGAGGTAGACGAGATATTAGGAGAATTAACAATAAATCGGATCACTTACGCCGAACCAATACACCTTCTAAATGAATTCGTTCTAATCTAAATTAACACTTAATTGACCCAATCGTCAATCTTAATATTATTTAATAAGTAACGAAGCTCTCTCTTGCCTAGCTTCACGCTAATCAATCACTGCTATCCGTTAGCAGTCTAACCTCTCCCTCTTAACTTGAAAGTTTAATCCTTATATACAAATCTTAATTTAAATAATAACATCTTCTTCGGAGGAGGAAAGTTTCAATAGAATAAATTTTAAGACCCATTATTCCACATGAGGACTATTAGTAAGAAGAACACTAATAGACCCATTACAACGTTATTTATATTCAATAATTCAAAAGCGAAAATAATGATATTTTTACATTTCTATAATCATCCTTCAAGTAAGATAGTTATATATAATAGAGGATCATTTTTACTCCTTTTATTTAAGGTTTCTTTCCCCATTAATTAATTCAAAAAGTTATTCATGTTTTGAAAATTACAGCCGATAGCATTTTTTAATACTTTAATGTTCTTCCAAAAAAGTACTCATTTTTATAATAGATATTATTTACAATTATCACTTATTACGGTAACTTACGATTGTCTCATTTTACATAACTTTAATTTGAGTAAATAATTTAACGATAAAACAGTAAATAATGCTATATTTTAAATATCGATTTCTTTTTGTTTTCTAATAGAATACACGCTAGGCGTTCTAAAATCTTGTAATATATTCTAATACATAGTAATAAATTTTAAATTAATGCATAAAGCGTCTCAAATATCTACTAATTATTAAATATATGAATTTCAAAGTCATTTCTTCCAATCCATGCAACGTATTTAAAATGTTACAATATAACTCTGGAACCAAACGACTTCATAAAAGTCACGTTTTTGCTCTAAGGAGGAAAAAAAGCTAAAAAAGTGCGAGGAAGAAACTCCTTGCTGTAGAGACTACGATTATATTCCTCGCTAGAGATATAATCGGGTGACAAAACGTGGAGCCAGTAGGTTGCTAAGCAACCAGATGTGAAACACTTCCAAGACGCGCTCGTACGTTGACCGGAAGGTGAGTTGTTCTGGCACTGCTCCTCTCATTCTGTTGTCAGGAGAGCTACTGTTTTCTTTAATGAACTAGCTTCTTAAAGATGACGCGCATTGACAAATCGTTTTGTCGATGTTTCCTTTGTTCGCGTCTAAGGGCAAGATCTCTGTGGCGTGTAATTGGACCTTTATGCGCATCAATAATAGTCAATTGTGTCGAACGCTGCTTAAGAGGACGGAAGTGAGACGTGTGAACTCGTTTGTGGGTTGTTGTTTGACAGAATCTCTATAATGCAGTGAAATACGTTTAATACGAAAACGCTTAAGACGAAATATTGTTTAATGCGAAATAATACAACGGTCCCGACTAACTACTGTGTATTTTCGTGCATTTTTTCTCCTAACACGAAAAAAATCGATTAATACGAAAAACATTTCCCTTCTGGAAATGAAGCCGTGCAGGCAGTGACGTAATGGAGTAATTAGGGGCCTCAGGGACTCTAGGGGCCCAATGCTTTACTGACACTAAGTACATATTTGGGCTTGATTCCCAAACCTGAGTTTGCAGGGGGCCCTAATATTCTCCGTTACCACTGAGAGGCCCCTTCAAAATCAGGTTTTAGGCTCCAATAGATTAAATGCTCATACGTACTTTTTGTCAATCAGGCTTTGGGTCCCGCAGAATCCTGGGCCAACTCTCGATGAGGGG
>BMAO01016955.1:0-22324 GCA_019973975.1 Trichonephila clavata | reverse complement strand
AGTTGGAGGGGTTGAAGGGCTGCAATTCGTCGGCCAAGCATATCCCACACATGCTCTATTGGATTCAAGTCCGGTGAGTATGCTGGACAATCCATACGGGTGATATCCTCCGATTGAAGGCATTCGTCTACAATGTTTGCACGGTGAGGACGGGCGTTGTCATTCATAAACAGAAATTCAGCACCCATGGCGCCCCGAAACAAACGTACATGTTGTTCAGAATGACATCCCGATAGATGTGGCCTGTCATCGTTACACTCTGAACATGCAGGTCAGTTCTGGAACCAAGAATAATTCCTCCCCAAACGAGCCATCCTTCACCACCGTAACGGTGTCGTTTAATTGTGTTCTCTTGGTGGTAACGGGTACCTGGCGCTCTCCATATGAAAGTTCGGCGAGAATCAGACTGCAAACTAAACCTGGACTCGTCGGAAAACATCACACAAGACCACTGTTGCGGTGTCCACAATACATGCTCTCTACTCCAGGTTAATCGCAGGCGACAGTGAGTTGCGGTAAGGGAAACACATCTGACAGACCTACGAGCATATAGACCAATGTGCCCTAAGCTTCTGTACACGGTCTGCCTTGAAGCTGTTGTTCCGGTAGCTGAAGAGAGCTGACGAGACAGGTCTGGTGCTGTGCTCCGTCTGTTTCTTTTGGCAGTAACTGCAAATACCGGTCCTCGTTCGGGTTGTAACTCGGGGGCGACCTGTGCTGTAACATCTACTTACATCACCATCATCTTGGAAACGTTGCCAAAGCCTGGAGATGACACTCTGGGCGATTCCAAGTTCCTCGATACTTCCAGATGGTACGTCCACATTCCAGTCGTCCGATATTTTTACCAAGTAAAAAATCATCCAAATGCTTTCTTTGTGCCATAACTATGCGGTTATTGCACTGAAAGGCTTTTAAAGCACTTGTGGACAATTTTACTTCTTTGTCACCATTCCTTATATACCCCTCTCTTACAATCTCGTTATTGTTACATACTATCCGCGCCATCTGGTGGTTTCCTGTAATTTGCATATTCTTCTTCAAGATGTGTGTGATAATTCTACAGGTGAAATTTTTATTTTAGAGTTCAATTTCTGTGTGATTCTGAATTATCCTTAATTTATGGACATGAGTGTATATACCCATTAAAGGTTATTCATATTGAGAATTTCTTAAAACTCGGAACATAAATTAGTGATTTTGGAATTTCTCGACCTGTATTTCCTTAGTTTAATGTATAACGTGTTTCGAATTAAAATTTGCGGAAAAATTTATCGTCCAATGTATCACACAAATGTTCCATTAGAGCAAAATAAGTGTAATTAAAATATAATATACATTTCTCTCTTTACACAGAGCCCCACCCTGTTTAAGATAACAGTACTTTTTTAAAGAATTTCATAACATTTTCTAAGCACGTATTTATTTTATAAATCGGTAGTTTTAAGTCCAAGTTCCTGGTTTCACCAACATAACTGAAATCTCAATTGTGTGTCATAATGTGGGCGGTTACTTCCACTGACAATGCAGTCTCAGAGACACACGCACACCATTCAAATCATAAATTGCCAGGTAAAGTTATTCAGACGAGTTATGAATTTATGTGACTTAAGAAATCGATCTCTTAAAACCTTTGTTTGCTGCCAGTGGCTTAACGTAGAATATTAGGGCCTCCTTGAAAAGTCGGGTTTGGGCCCCAAACAGTATCTTACAAAGGCAGGAGCGTAGCTACTGCAGTATCAATGATACGGAGCCCCAAGACGCGTAAACAAAATATCGCAAAATTTTAAGGGACCACTAGCAGAGGTTCTCTAGGAACTTTGATATAGGGTCCACTCAAGACTAGCTACGTCACTGTACAAAGGGTATGTACTTGGCATCAGTCAGGTTTTGGGCCCCCAAGAATCATTCCTCCTCCCCCGCGATGCGAGGGTGTACGTTACGCCATTGTTTGTTGCCTTTTTTGAAAAGAAATACAATACAGAAAAAGAACTGTATTTGTGAACGAAAGAAACGAACTAGACATTTCTAGCAATTGTTAATTTTAAAATCAAGATATGTAGAATCGTTGTCTTCAAACTGTGTTCCACGGAACCCTGGGGATCTACAAGGCATACCCAGGGTTCCACGAGTCACAATAAAAAAATCGAGAAGAAATAAATATGTATGCTAAATGGATTCACTTTCTCTATGAAGTTTATACAGTTTCAAGTATATAAAGCTCCCCCCCCCCCCATTCATTAAAACTGAAAGTTTTATTTATACATAATAATTTTATTTTGTAACACTTTTTAAACTTTTATTATAATATTACAAAAGAATATTAAAACGTTTTTTATCTTTATATATATACTTTCTACTAGACTGTCAATATTCTATTGTTTATTATCTCGGGTTCCACGAGATAATTTTATACTCGTTAGTTACCACAATGTCTTGCAGAACTAAATAGTTTTCTAATATGGAAAATGCACCTTTTTACACTTGTGGAAAACAACACCTATAATGAAGGAAAGGGAACAAAACAAATCAACAAAGCTGATATTAAAATCTAAATTTAAGCACACACGAAAGAAGAGCTTCTAAATTTTAGGTTACAAATTCTCTCTTATGCAAAATACTCGCGATTTCTCACACAGCTATAAACATTTTAATGCCATTCAGAACATTTCATTTAAGTGAAATGTATTTCTCAACGTAAGTGGCTACAAAAAAACTAAATATAAAAACAAATTAAGGCGATATGGTACCATCTTCACAATTTTTTTATTTTTAATATTTGATATTTGGTTTTAATTGTATTTTATGAAGGTTAATATTTAATACTAAATCCATACAAAAAAATTTTAAATTTGTTGCAAAATGTTTTCAAAATCTAAATTTTTTGAACTTTTAAAAACATTTTTTAAAATCTTAAGGCATTTTTAGATATGTCTCTTTTCTTTCAAAGATATTTTTCCAAGTATCTTATAATATACTACATAAAACTGTGCATGTGTTTTTTTCTGCTGCTGCTCTTTAATTTTTTATTAATTTTTTTATAGTTAACCCCCCCAAAAATCTAAAAAAAACCATTAATTTTGATTTTAAAATTTTTTAGTAAAAGTACTAAACATGTTAGAGCTAATTCCATGCACAGTTTTACAAAACATACATTTCAGAACATGCATAGAAAATTTCAAACTCATACTTCAATTATCAAAAAAGCCTTAGGGTTTTGAATAACAGTATATATACAAAAATTCAACATGGAGAAATATGAGTTTGAAGTTTACATTCCATCAATAGCATGATATAATATTCATCGAATAGTCTGAAACTTTTATTAAATGTTAATTAGCGTATTTAAAACTGCTTACCATAAAAATTGCACAAATGTAGAACAATTTAACAGTATACTGTCATAATGAATATATAGAAGAAAACGAATGAAAGATCAATATTTCATAAAACTTTATCTTAATAATTATAAAAAAAATAAATACACACACTTCAGAGCTAATTCCACGCTCAGAGCTAATGTACAGCATGTACAAAAGATGTTTATGCCTTTATTTTTTATTTCCATGATTTTAAAAGCCTTCGCATGTTAAATATTGTATACGAAAGAAAGCAAAATCAAATAACAATTTATAAGTAAAATATATCAAAATCTAAGAACTGTATATGAGAATTTGTTTAAATAAATATCTTTAAATATTTTAATAATAAAATTGTTGAATTTCACACACATCGGATATATATATCACCAAAAACAAATATATAAAAATGGGAGAGTTTTTCTATTCTTGCGAATTAGATTTTTAATTATCTGAGTTATCAAAAGGAGATTTAGTATTTGTGTTTTGGGAGAATCCGTTTTGAAGTTTTAATTTCATTTATAATATCATAAAAAGCAAGCACAACTTTTAAATCTTGACCAAATTTATTTGCTCTTCCAGTAAATAATTCACAAACTAGAATTTTTGCATGAATTGCACAATTCTTTCTTGAAATGATTTGTTACTGCACATATAATGTCAGTCTCATTGATGCGCAGTAGAAAAATAATTAATACATATTTTATCAGGCTCTTTTCTAGCAGATAATCTGAAATGTGGGCGTAGTAGTTGCTGTCCAGCATCAAATATTGCTCCATAACTTGATAAAAAATGCAGGTAAAGCTTTGAAATTTTGCAGGCATGTTTATAAAGATTCGGGGTATCAGATAAGCCAATAAAGAAAATTTCGACAGGTTGATGATTTTTAGTGTACCATATCGTCTTAAACTCAAAATATGTAATGCGATTGCATTAAATCTCAATAGACAGACCTCGACAGTTCGTGTAAAAATACTAGCACATATCCCAGTTACTAAATATAATGCATGGGTAGGTGACTCTTGAATTACAAATTAATATTATTAATGAGTAAATTATATTTAAAAAATCAGATTAGAAGTATATTAGATTAATTAAAATGACAAATCCAATACTTATTTTTAATTGCCTTTACATAAAGTGTTTATAACAGATTGATCTACTTTAAATATTATTTTGAGATATATTCTTCGAAGTATGTGTATGGAATGGTGTTCTACGAAAACACTTTCTAGTTCTAGGGGTTCCAAGAAAGCCCTCTCAAGTTCTAGGGGTTCCATGAGTTGAAAAAGTTTGAAAACCACTGATGTAGAGTAACGAAACATGAAAATGTTTCACTGTGCTTCAAAAATGTAGATGTAACCGCATCTCGTGGCTATGATCATGAACTCGTGGCCACCCGGCATGTCGCGGGTTCGAGTCCTGGTGTTATTGAAGACCCAAATTGTACGTGAAAATCAGCCGAGGCTCAAAGTATTCCCGTTGGAGTGATGTGGTAGCTTGAAGAGGGGTTGACAGCTCAGGTGTCATCCTCATCATTTGACCACGGTTCAAAATTACGACGAGGTTCTTCACCAATAGCCCTCGTCTTACTTTAAAGTACAACATTAATAAATTCTCACTGTGTTGCAATATTTTTGTGTGGCGCCAAATTTTAACAAAATTCTTCATAATACTCTAACTTAACATTGTTTCCCAAATGTAGATATAAAGAATTTGATTGGGTTCGTAATCCATTTGTCATAACGCGGATAAATCTGTATACAAATTAACTTTGAATGAAGATGAAGAGCTAGTTTCGCTCTGTAATAACCTTAATTTAATTTCAGAACATTTGGAAGAGTTAACTAATTCCTTTTGGATTAAAATTAGAGATGATAACTCCTTAACAGTCAAAAAAGCTTTAAAAATAGTGTTACAATTTTCTACATCTTCTTTGTGTGAATTCGGAATTTCAGCATTAACAAATATAAAAATGAAAAAGAGATCGAGGCTTTTAAAGTAGATGTGATGAAATGAAAGTGGCATTATCATTTTTAAGACCTAATATAAAGGAAATTATTAAACATCATCAAGTTCAAATTTTGCTTTGAATGTATTCTTAATTAATTCGTAATAAAGTACTCGATAAACATTTAGTTGTCTTTTTCGTATGTATTATTTTATTTAACAATGCAAAAAATATCATAAAATTATTTTACATCATGTATTATAGATAATTAAAATTCTTTTAAACTTGTTTTATTCTTAGTGGGCCGCTAAATTTGAAATTGTTAAAAGTGCACAGCAAAGGAAAAAAGGTTGAGAATGACTGATTTAGATCAATTGCTTATTAATGTCACATTTCTTGAAGCTACATGAGGCTACATATTGGCATCTGATGAAGAGACGAGGATGACAGTAATCTAACCTCCCACTCTCTAAACTTTCATTTGGTGCGGTAGGGAAGTTAGGAGAGGGGATGTCAGCTCAGGTGCCGTGTCGTCTTCGGCACTTGACCATGGTTCAAAATTACAAGGTCCGTCGACGAAAGCCCTCGAGCGGCTGAATAGCGCAACGTTAATATTCACTCACTCACTCCAAAATTCCACACCAACGTGAGGAATTTGAGCCTCTATAGATTTAACGTGCATCAAGTTCTCTCCAAGGTGGATTTTTAGTAGCATCAAGAC
This sequence comes from Trichonephila clavata, assembly GCA_019973975.1. Lineage (NCBI taxonomy): Eukaryota > Metazoa > Arthropoda > Arachnida > Araneae > Nephilidae > Trichonephila > Trichonephila clavata. The sequence goes on along the minus strand of BMAO01016955.1, from coordinate 16,293 downwards.
TTGAACCGCGATTTGACAGAAATTACACCAACCGCGCGAATTCGTCACTGAACAATAACTAGTCTCTAGCCTTAACCTATTTTAGAGAAGTTTTATATGCAAAAAAACATTGATAAACACATTTTCTTTTATATATTTCTTTTAACAGTTTTATTTATTTATTGTCAACTTTTATTTATCATTCCGTTTTTTATTTATATATTTATTATTTATTCATTTAATTTTAATTATGATTTTTATCGGACGTAATTGATTTCAATAACTACTTGAAATGGTTTCAAGAATTATTCTAGCATGTAACTTACGACCAGAGAGTAATGAGAAGAAAAGAAATTTGTACATTTTTCATTATGGTGAAAAGCTTTATTTTTGAACTCATCATACTTTTATTATAAATTTAATTAAAAGAAATTGAAAATTTTCATTAAGTAACAGGACGTTATTTTCTTTACAACATCAACATAAAGCAATTTTTAATTTTGACATTTTTTAAACTGCTGTCTCTCTTAGTAAAATGTAATAAATTAATAAAACTGGGTTTAATTAATAAAATTATTATTAATTAACAAATAAAAATAATAAAACTCTAAAAAAAGGAGCAATATGCTTTTATTAACTAAGTATGCATTTTAAAATTTGATGCATTCAACTAACTTCATAGTTAATCACACAGTATATTCATATTCCAATAGGGAGCGGAAAATCTAGTCGTAAATGGAGTCTTGTTCGAAACATATTGCTTATTCCAAACGGAACAGGGAAAAAGTTAATGCTCAAGGTTAGTTACATACCCCCCCCCCCTCCATCGGCGATCAAACATGATGCCTTTGTGGTTGTGGTAGCCTACGGTCAAAGCGACGGAGTAGAGGTCTCATACGAAGACTTATTAACAATCAACGGAAATAAATACTCAACATTCCAGGAAGCTGCAGGTTTATCAACACACGCACGCACATAATCTGCTACAAGGGTGTCAAATTCAAAGACCAACTTGGGCCAAACATGTGGCCGCGGTAGCCTAGTGGTCAAGATAAAGGACTCGTGGCTGGCGTGTTATGAGTTCGAACCCAGTACCACTGAAGACCCACAGTGTAGGGAAACGATGCACATTAAATCTGTCAAGAGTTCAAACGTCCTCCCGTTGGTGTGGTGTGGTAGTTTGGAAAGGAAGGTGCCTGTTCACAGGTGCCGTCCTCGTCACTTGACCATGGTTCAAAATTGCGAGGTCCGTCGCCAATAACCCTCGTGTAGCTGAACATTGTGTGCGACGTTAATATTCACTCACTCACTGGGTCAAACAAGGTTTAACTTTGGTTGGGCTGCAAAAAAATCAATATTCATAGACACGTAGGTTTACTTCGAATATAATACATTACACAACAACAACAAAAAAAAACAGATAAAAAAGAACAAGAAAATTTAATATATATGTCATGTGACACACTTGACATCTTTTTTTCTGCTACAATCCTTCTTATTTCGGGAGAAATTTTGATATTTTGTTACATGTATTGTATACCGATATACTGGCAGGGCCGCGAGTTTGACATCCCCTACTCTCTGCTTATTTTATATAAAATCCACGAGTGGGGCGTTCATCTTCTGAGTCAGCACCTTCCGATGTATATTTGAGAACAGAGCGAATGATCGTCCCACTTGCCAATGAATGACAGGGTGAAATAAGTATAGAAATATTTGCTCTAGCTAAGTTATAAATACCACCCACCCCATGTTGAAGGCTTTTCTTCCCAATCTGCCGATGAAGCATGTGCTAAACCGACTGTCAATGGTACTGACACGTGAATCAGCGATTAAAAACCTTGAATATAAACTTAAGTAATTGTAATTTTTAACAGAAAATATGACTTAAAACGATGGAAAGTAATAAAATAAGATTAATGGACCGTTAGTAACGCACATTCACCCTTATTACACGTACATTTGTAGAAAAGTTAAAGGACATAATCAGTAAGATTATTATATTTTACATAAAAAATATTTTAGCATTTTTCAGTCAGAACTGTTCAAGTTTCTCAATTAATTTTTGAAACCGGTTTGATATTTGCCAGCTATTTAATTGCCTTGTTTCTGAGTAAAAAAAATATAAATAATGAACACACTCTACTCGCTTTTCATATAGTAAGCGAATTTTTTGAAGAATCATTCATAAAAACCAAACATCAACCCTATTTCGCGATTCGCATTTGTGTAGGTCAGTTGTTATACACAACCTTTTTTTGTTGTTGTTGTTGCTGTACACTTTTAACGATTTCAAAACACTTGGCGATACACTAACAGTAAAATAAGTTTAAATGAATTTTACTTATCTATAATACACAATGTATAATAGTTTAACATAATATTTTTCAATGTTAGATAAAATAATATGTACGATAAAGGCAACAAAATACTTTTTGATTAATTAATTAGAAATTAATTATAAGAATACGTTTAATGCGAAATTTGAGCTTGATGATTTTTGATAATTTTATTTATATTTGGTCGTAAAAATGATAATGCCACTCTCATTTCCTCATCTGCATTTAAAGACGATCTTTTTCCATTTTTATATATGTTTATGCGCGTAAGATCTGAATTCATGCAAGTAGATGTAGAAAATTGCAACAATATTCTTTAAGTTTTTTAGGCTATTTTGACATAATCGTCTCTATTTTTACACCAAAATGAATTAATTAACTCTTCCGAATGTGTTTGAAATTAAATCTTGATTATTAAAGAGAGAATTAGTTTTCCTCTTCATTCAAAGTTAATTCACATACAGATCTATCCGTTATCATAAATGAATTATGAACCCAAACAATTTATTTTTTTAAATATTTAACTATCGATGAAAAGATAAGTTATATATACCTCGAATATTCTTAATTTATTTCTATGAAACGAACAAAAATGATTAGGTTCTGGATTTTTATTTTTTTTCTCGGACTATAATTATTAATTTAAAAAAATTGGCGGTAAGTGGTTGAGAATCAATGGTGTAGGTAATTGTAAAATGTGTCAAAAAAAACACGTGGTGACACGAAATAGAAAATATCAAAGTAAGGCGGATGGTAAGGATGGTGTATTTAAATTAATTCCATACATTAAAATCAATAAATTAAATATATTGTAGAGAATATACTGATTTTTTAAAAAAAAAAATTGCAATTAATTACATTAAAGGTGAGATTATTAATAATCTCTATGAGTAACTCAAATTCATCTCTAGAGAAAATAACATTATACTCTTTTTTTGGTTTATTCAGATTAAAAAGCTATCACACACTTCTTTTTTTTTTGACGCATTTATTTTTAGTGAACAGTTTCGATTTGAAAAAACAAAAACATCGATTATCAGAAATGAATGAATTAGCAAAAATATTTTTACTGCACTGAGATAACCTTGGAAACTTTCTTCGTATTTTATTTTTGGAAATTTATTGCTTTTATTTTTAATAGAAGTGCTGATTTTCTATACCTTTATATATAGGTCATTAATAAGTATGAGAAATACTTAGCTAAGAGATAACATTAGTTTATCAAAATATGAAGTGAAAACAAAATTGAAGAAAATCTTTACAAAAACGTGTTTAAAAAAAATAGAAAGTTTGAAAGCGAAACAAATAACTTCATAAAAAACGAGATATTAGTGATCATATAATTTTTTTTTTTTTCCGAATTTCATTTAAGATTGCTAAAAGGTAAGGTAAAATTATTAATATATAATTTTTTGACTCTGAACAAGATGAAAAGGGGAAAAAATCGTTTGGCAGTGTGATGAAAAATCTGAATTGAACTAAGAACATGTTTATTTAAAGAGCAATACTTTTTTTTTAAAAATTATTTTTAAAAACTATTTTGTAATGAACTGATTTTACTTTAAGATACGAAATACAGCTAATATTTTTTTTTTTTATCTTTTATGTAAGAAGGCTAAAAGAGTTTTATGCAACATATGCTTTTTCTTGCATACATAAAATAAATTTCGATATAAAGATAAATAATTTTGTGTTAATTAATATATTTTTGTAAGATATTTCAGAATTCATCAATATTTGAATAACGGTGCTATAAACAACTAATAAGTAGCAGATTGTACGTTTAAACAAACATTTTTTTTTTTGAATGCCTTAAACAAGTTCTTTCACGTAACAAAGTGGATTTACACTAAAAACACATTGAACGAAAAAAAAAAAATTCAATAAGTTTAATTATGTTACGATTATAAAAAGTATTTCAGCGATTCAAAATTCAATGCTGATACCTTAATAGTCTTAATAATTTTTAGCAATTTTAAAATAAAAGCGCAAAACATTTTCCTTTGCGTATACTAAGTTAACATTCAGCTAATGGAATAGCAGCATAATGAATATTTATTTTCAGCTTTGAATTACTCTCGCTTTTAAAATTTTCTTCTATTTTTGTTTAAAAAAATTTGAATCTTCTTCGAAAATTTGCTTTTACTAATTAAATTATTTGCCTAGAACAGTGTCATAGCGTACAACACAGCATCGCGGAGGAGGGGGGCCTGACTGACACCAAGTACGCGTATCAATTAATTCATAAAATATTAAAGGTAAAAAAAAAAATAAAACTTGACTTTGTAGGGGGCTCTAATATTTCCCGTTACGCCACTGGATTTGAAAATCTGTTTTTCTTTCTTATATATAGAGTACCCCATTCCAAATTTCACTATTTCCTAAAAAGATTTACGGTTCCATACAAAAATTTTCTTCTTGTACTCAACATATTTCGTATGAAGTAGAAAAATTCAGTTAAAATACCTACATAGTTCAATATTTTTAATGCATATTTTGGGCTGTAAGCACAGTAAGGATATTTGGATATTTTGGTATCTACTAAATGCATTTACAAGTAAAACAGAACTTAATGATATAAGAACGCACTTAAACTGAAAGGGCAAACAAACCAAATGACACTAGCTTTTCTTTTTAAGAAGTGATAAATGCACATAAATATATATGTACTTTTTACCATTTTGTTACCATTTTAAGATTAGCACAAAATTTATGATCTGTTCTAAGTTGAGGACCCGATCTACTCTCAATTTCCCGGTGTTGTATGGCTTGAAGCTTATTATTAGAGACTTTTACTCACTTTATTTTCGAATTTTAGAAAAGTTTTAGTGTTAAAGTTTTGAATCTTTTATTTTCTACTTTCATAAATCTTTACGCGCTTGTACTTTTACTGCTTAATCTACGTTTCAAGTAATAACAAGGATTTCTAACAGCCAAAAAGTAAATGCGTTTTTAGCTGTCCGATATTATTTCAAATAGCATAAAGCTTGGCAGGAAGATCTCAGCACTTTAAAGCTATTTTTTAAATTAAAACTCTTTTATAAGTTTCACTTGTTTGTAACGGAATCTTTGAACTCGATTTTTACCCATTTTAAAAGGTCAAATTATTTCGAAATTTTACACACTAGTCAAGGACCGATGGCAATACAATAATTTCATAATTTTGTTCCATTGTCCTGATCAAGATCATCAGGAATAACGATTTCCAGATTTGACGACTAATTCCACACACCACTTTCAGATTTTGCGACTGATTCCAAATTTAGCGACTAAAAATTAAGCGAAAGCGAACTAAAAGCGAATACACTTGTGGTTAATACAAATAAAAAAAAGGGTTCTTTATGTGAGAAAGGGGAGGGTGGGTGCGTCAGCAATTTATTACCATAATATAAATAATTGTCTTGTTTTTCTGAAAATGGAAATAAAAAAAAGTCTCGGGCATGTGAAAAAATATAATTTATGTTCTAACTGCTAAATATTTTATATTTTTATAAAGCAAAACGTTTAAAAGTGATGATACGAATTAACATTACAGCAATACGTTTAAAAAAGTGATAATACGATTGACACTTAATATTTCTTAACACACTTTTAATAGTATGACCTGTTTTTATAGAGACGGAATCCTTGAAATATAACGATACGGAACTCATCCAAGGCCCCATAAATGGCGAGAATAAATACACTTCAGACCCATTAATTAATATGCATTGAAGAGCAAGACTAATTCCAGCAGCCACGTAATTCTCTCTCTCTCCAACTATCAAACTCAAGGATAAAAATTCAGCAATGAATAAATGATAGCTTAAAAAACTAAAAAACTTCGGATAATAAATATTACGGATTAAATATTTTTTCGGTGATTATTTAACGTTATTATTCTAAATGTGAAATTTTGGATATGATTAAGTTAGAAAAATGTAAACTTATCAATTCAAAATATTTTTATTCGCACCAAAGGCTCTAACAACACATTTTCTTTACAAAATCGACAATGCTGACGAAGGACAGATTTAATTTTGTATAAATTGGGGTTCAAACAGTCTTGAGGATAGCCAATCTTCCCCGTTTCCGTCTGTATACTGAACGAAATCCTATGGAAAATAATGGACAGAAGTTTTAAATCTATTATAATAAAACAGGTAACTTTTCTCAAGTTGCATTCAAAAATGCTACGAATAACGATCAATAAATGAACAATGAGCAAGTTATAGCAAAAATCAAGATCCAAATACACAGATTCAAGAGCTACAATAATACTGGCGAAATATATATCTCCAATTTACTTATTCTTTCGAAAATACACAATAGGTATTATACCGTGGCGCACACAAGGGGGGTGTTCTAGGGGTCTGGATGCCCCCTCCCCAAAGCGTTTGAGTTTTCTTCGATTGATGATAATCCTATATATAACGTAAAATTTAATGAAGTACTTGTAATTAACAATTTATTTAATAAATAATGCTAATTATTAATTCAGTAATTTTTTTTACTGTTTTTTCTTAACAAAATCGACAAAATCAGAAGAATCAATTGGTGTTGTCTTGGGGTATGATACGAGTTGGGGGACTTTCGACCAGCCCCCCCCCCGAAATTTTTTTATGTGTGCTACTGGTATTACATGTTACGTTTATTTCCTGAATGTATTTGATAAGAAAAGATTTTCTGTATGTTTGAAAGTCACGCCATTAGAATAATTCTTTTTGAATGTTGCATGCTATGCGAAACGATAATAAATAAGCTGATAAAATATTAAAAATGCCAAAGTTTATTTTGTTATGCGGATATATTTAAAATAAATGTACGAAGAATTATATTTTCTATTATGTTGTTTTAAGTGCTCTAAATTACTACTGAAATATTTCCGGACTTATAATCAAAAACCTTGGTTTGAATTAAAGCGGACAATGATGAATTAAAAGTTTAAAGAATGATGGAAAAAGATCTAAGAGAAAGGAAAAGTAGTTATTAAAAAGCTTTTCTTTTCTTGATTTTTTGATGAAAAGTGTCATTGAAAAAGAATTACATTTGCGTGAGTAGTGAGAGAAAAAATGAAGATGGATTGAACTTGCATTGCAATGTAACCGCATATGTTTATAGATCACGAGATGTTAATCTCTTTTGAAGAATTGCTCTTTTTCTGTAACAAAATTTTTCACTTGACACAGATGTCATAACATTAATACATTTTTGAACTTTTTACTCACAGAATAGTAATATTCCTGTAAACAATATTTTAGAATTGAAATAGGGTAGAGAAGTTTAAATATTTAACTTTTAAAAAAATAAGTTGAGCTGATTTGAGTAAAATCTCTCTCTCTATATTAGAAAAAAAAGTTTTTCGTAATGCTGCAATAAACTTATAACATACTATCACAACAATGCCAATGTTCATTATAATTCGCCAAGTTGGCAACCCCGATTTCGCATGTGCTGTACGCACTGAATTGACAACCATGTGCTTCGTTTCACATAATGCCGCCAATACGGTTGCGATAGTACATTATTTCAAGATCTCGCAGAAAAGTATAGCAAAGTCACCAAATTTTAAAACACCTCCTAAATAACCTGATTTAAGCCCATTAAAGCATATTTGGTCAGAATTTGAATTTAAAGTAAAAAAACATGGCATATAAAAACAAAATGTGAATTAAAAACAATGATCACAGATGAATGGAGGAGCGTCAATGAGAAATTACAAAAAAATCAAATCCATACCAAGACGTTTAAAAGTTGTTGGGGATGCTAAAAGATATCCTACTAACTACTAAATTAAGGGAAAAAAAACATTATTTAAAACTAAATTGAGATTTATTTTTAGTGTGCAAAGACTTTTGCAGCGAATTTTTTTAGTAGTTTTTGATTATTAATTTTTAAAAATAATAGTTATCCTATGTTTTAAAAATTGATTTTGTTATTCAAATGAGATCAAGTTTCAGGTATTATAAAAGAATTACAATTTCGATAGATTGATTTTTATTAGACGAAAACATTACACTTTATAGAAAATTGCAAGTGTATGAACACTTTTGAGCGCCACTGTAAGTATAGGAATATTTACATTCAAAAGTCCATAATAAATCTAATAATTAATTTTTTTAAAAAAAAGAGGAGTTTTTGAGTATAAGAACTATTTCTGAAATGATATCTTATATATTTATTACTAAAAATTCATTAAAATAATTAACATATCAAGTTGAAATTTTTTTAAAAAAATGAATAGATTTGCTTTACATTATTTATTACAAACTACAGGCGATTTTTTCTTCTGAAATATTGTTTTAAAATTATTTTTCCTTTTCTGAATTTTGTATTCTATATCCCAGAGATTTTTTACTTTCCAAATCAAGTTTTACTTATAATTATAAAAATGTCACTGATGAAGTCCTCATATCTATTGTTTCAAGCATTTGATAAAAGAAATTATATTTTTTCATTATTGAATATATATAGATTAATGTCTTACTTTAATTTATAGCATAAAATCGCATATAATTTTGTAAAAAATGCTTGAATGGTTTTCAAGAAATTATATAAAATATTTATCGAATCATTTAAAACTTTTTGAGTAAACGATTGCTATACATGTATAATTGCTAAATTAATACAATGATTTATTTTAAAATAATTTGAAATTTTAATGGTTAAATAGATAAGTACAAATACCACACAGAATACAGACGCATAGATTGCAAAAGTTATCGTTTTTTAACTAAAATTCAAAAAAAAATTTCACGAAAAACTAAAATTGCACAACAGTTAATTCACGATTAAAAGCAACAAAGCTTAAAATTTAACTCCCTGTTTAGATCTGCTTTTACTGAATTTGTTGGGGCCATTCGTGCCACAGATTAATCCCCATGGAAGGGAATTTTAAGCGCACTTTTCCTATCCAATGGGTAAATTCTAACAGTTAAAAAAGAAATAATTATATATATATATGTAACGTTATCGTCTGATTTTATGTTTGTTATTCTAGTAGTTGTTCTATATGTTGCATGATTTGGTTTGTTAATAAAATGACGGAAGAAAATTTGCAGTGTGTATTACGAATTGAACACGGGGGACCTTGGATTATATAAGAAAATATATTACACATGTGTTGAAAACATACACCGTTCATTTAAATGCCCACACTGTGAAATTTTTTCCAAAATAAATAAACTAAAGCTCTACTCAAACTGTTGAATTTTTAAAAAAAATCACAACAGAGTATCAAATTTTTCGCACATTTAACAGAGACAATCATAACGTTTTCTCAACTGAAATAAAAGCCTTCTGAGCATCTCTTGAGGTTGTAAAGTAAACAGAAAGCAATGATGGGTTGCTTTAAAAATAGCCGATCAAAAATATTGCGTAAAGTATTTAAATAACTTGTCAGTTAAGAGATTCTATTTCTGTTTGTCACAAAAGAATTGTTGACTTAAGCAAACTTCCAGCTGGACTGAAAGGCGCGGTTGTATGAAGAGTGCCTGTCACGTGCGAAACTATCACGTGATCCATCTTAATTATTGAAGTTGCTGCTTTCGTTGGGCCGTCGTTTGCCAAAATATCCCACGATGGCAAACACACTCAACGATCGTTCTTTCTACGTGAGAAAAGACGTGAGAAGACAGCGAACATTTTGTGCAATCTGTTAAGAAACTTGAAAGAAATGACAGATTCTAGTCAGTGGGCCAACTATGAAATCTTATAGATTGCGTGGTTGCAACGAACTCGGACTCAAATTTTTTACTTTTAGAATGTAAAATGCTCCAAAAAACAATTTTTCTAAAATGTAAAAACTCTTACATATTTGTTTCAATTCCTACTATTAGTAGTTCACAACTCCCTACATATATCTGTTAAAATTTTCAAACGTTAATAAAATACATTTTAAGCGATCAATTGAGCTGAAATTTTATAAACACGATTATTTAGAATGACATTATGGTAATTTAATTATAATTGGTAAAAATTAATAGATTAACATTAATTATTCAAAGAATTACAAATACCGCCACGTTGGCATCATTTTTGGCGACTTGTGTCAAAACTTTGAAGTTTTTTTCTTACATTTTAAAGCGCTCATTTGAGTTGAAATTTTCTATACACGATGTTTTGAGTGACAATACTATAATTATTTATAATTAATTAAAATTAATTGTCTGAAACTAATTATTTAATGAATTACAGATGCAGCCACGTTGGCTTCACTTTTAGCAACTTGGGTCAAAACTTTAAAAGATTTTTTTCCTTACATTTTAAAGCATGAATGTCTAAACTATGACCGCTTGTGGGCCGCATTACAAAAAATTTTTTTTTCTGTGCCGCACATACAATATTTTTTTAACGAATTGAAATAAAAATTAACTCTATGTAGTTTTATAAAAATAAATAAATTTCTTTTTATAATATATTTTTTAAAAAAAATTGAATTAGATATGTATTGGTACATATTTGTAAAAGTTTCGTTTCATTTAGTTTAGATTTCATAAAGATGGAAAAAAATCAAGGTAATGAGATGGATGAATTTGCTTTTGTTGTACAAGCAAATCGATATTGGGTTCAACAGACGAAATTGCAATTTTCAATGCTTTTTCGAGATGTTTGTCAGTGATGTTTGGTCCTATTTTTGTTTTTTGTATGCTTCATTCTTGAAAAAAATTGTTCACAAATATAGGTACTACCAAAAGTTGAAGACATTAAAAAAGCATGATTGGGAAAATTAGGATATTTATCGTGGGGTAGGTAATCCGTATAAAACTCCAGTATATATATAAAGAAACATTCCTAAATTTTTTTTCCCAGCTGAATGTCACTTTTCAGTTCAATGGATTTCATTTGAATAATTGAAGGTAATTTATTTATTTCTAGAGAAAACGGGGTAGAAAATATGTTGAAATGCTCATCATTTTTTCGAAAAGTGGATATACACATTATTCGAAACGTAAATTCTCATAGCATATAAAAATGTTTTAAAAAAAATTTTTTTTTTCAAATTAAAATTAACGATTAAAAAGTATAGCAAACATTTATTTTTTTAATAAAAATATGTAAATTTAAATATTTTTATAATTTGCGTTTTGGGCCGCATTTTAAAGGCTTCTGGGCCGCACTTTAGACAAGCATGTTTTAAAGCATTCAGTTGAACTAAAACTTTATATACATGATTATTTGTATGACAATACGATTCTTTATTGATATTAATAAAAATTACCTGCCACTTAATATTGTGTCATTTGTATATACATATTTATATTAAAATTGTAATAATTAGATAAAAGTAACTAAAATAAAAAATCTTTTCTTAGTTAACCTGAGTAGGAATTGATTTAAACTTTTTTTTATATGTATATTACTTGTTGGTTGGCACATTAACAAATTCATATTATGTATATTTCAGTGTATAAGCTGAGAATTTTAGGAACTTTTTAGTGTTAAAGGGGTCGGATTGTATACGAATACACCAAATCTCGGAAAGAACGTAGTTTAGGAAAAACGATTTTTGTTGTGGCTGCTTATTCCCGTATATCAGTACGGCTAGATCACATCCATGATTTCATATTTTTTGAGGTAACCCAAAACCAACAATGGATTGGCTATAAGATTATGTCTAGAGAACCCCAGGCCCTCTAGGATATGTTCTTGGGAAACAAACCGAGTGGTACATTTGGAGCATACGAAACAGCTCTAGGCATCTTCAGTGTATGTCAACGATTTAAGATGACCAATGAGAAAGCGAGTAAGTGTGGTTTAGCCCTGCCTGTTGCAACCAAGTGTCAGAGAATCACCAGAAAGACTTTTCTGATATCAATAAAGCAGTGGTGGAACAGAGCAAGAGGTTACTTAGCATCTTATGTTCCATGCGCAAGCGAATGCGATCTTTTATTTTTTTTAAGGTGTTTTGAATGGAACTTTTAATTAAAGGGGGGGGCATAGATCCTTCAAAGTTAAGGTCCGAGTTTTCAAATCGTTTATAACATTTATATTGGCTTGTTTGAATACCTGTTATCGTGCGGCGAGCTTCTCCAACGGCCTGAGACATAGGTCGACGATCATGAATACAAATTTCTTTTCCCTCTCACTTTTTTAACAAAAAAAAATAGCGCAGAAAGTATTAACACCATAGATCGTGTACAAAATAATAAATGAATAGGGTAAAAAGGATTTACCGTACAATAGGGTTACCATGAAAAAATCTATCGTCATCAACGTCTAGCATTTTACTTAACAACAAGCCACCCATCCGTATAGTGGTTAGCGACGCTGACTGCTGTGCTGTAGGGCCTGATGTCAAATACTAGAGAAGGCATGGATGTTTGTAAATGTATCGTGCATTCGTGGTATGGGGGTACTCTAAATAGCTATCGAGCCGCAAGTCCTCCGCGAAGTTGGTGGAAAGGGAAGAAAGGTGGGAAGCCCCTGACCACCCCAGGATGTTCTCCTCCAAAATTGGGGATGGAAGTGGCCAAATCATACTGTCACCTGCATGGTGCCCAAAGCTATGGCTAACGACAGGCGTCCCTTAGCCCTTTGCCATGATGAATTTCGTGGACCTCGATCTGGCCTTTACCGATCAGGTGGCATTAGTAACAACAACAACTTAACAACAATTCCATTGGAAAATATTGCCTCGTTTGACAATGTTTTCGTCCATAGAGACATGTTTGAAACTTACAAAATTTTTTCTTAATTTGGCTCACAAATGGATTTTGCGTTTTGGAAAATTCTTGAAGAAAAATAGCACTCTCAGCTTATATATAAAAGTATCAGCTTATATAGGTTTATATTCGGAAATATACGGTATATCTTTCTGTCTTGCGAGTATTTTGGTTGTTTGTTTTCCAGACATTTCCGCTTATACAACTTCTTATGAATTTCAAGTATAATCAGATGAAGACATTAACATCAGAACGGATCCCTTTCAGAATGGAACTTCTAGAAAAGTTACCAATGTCAATGTATGGACTCAGAGTCATAACGTTTTAAAGAGAGTAATACTCTCCTATGCGATTGGAATTACCAAGTACGAACCCTTTATTCATCATTTTCTATCCATTATTATACTATCTCACTTTGTTACTACAGCTTTTTTTACTTGTGTACAGCAGGAGTGTTAAACTCAAAAGCTAACTGGGACCAAACAAACAAGGCTTAAAATCAAACTAGGCCGCAAAAAAATCAATATTCATAGAAACACAGGTTCATTTCGAATAATACATTATAATAAACATATATGTAAAAAAAATAATGTTTATATCCTGGCACTTAACATCTCTTTCTCCAATATCTTTCCAATTTCGGGAGAATTTTTCTAAATTTTTTTTATTATGTACAGTAGAACGTCATTTATCGGAATCAATTGAGACCGGATACCGTTCGGATACGCAATTGTTCGGATAACCGAAAACCGAATGCGATCCATGCAGAATATGAAACCAGACACTATACGAATATTGAAAATCATCACATGCGGGAAACGTGCTTGAAGAAAAAGCAAAATAGGTGCAAAATGTCGCACAACCTTTATTGTGGAAAATAATCACTTATTTTTTGCTGTACCATTGTACACCTTCGTTTTTTGGTGCAAGGTCTCTGATTCTCTTGAGCAGCAATAGTTGAGTAGGACAGCATTCTGATTGTTGGTCGTATCACTCTATAGCTGCCTTAAACGCAAAAAACACGCCAGCATTTGATGGACTTTTGCTACTTTCGTTGTTGTTGTCCTCGTCTTCATCATCCGTTTCATCGTCGACAGGGTCGGATTCTTCTTGCACGGAAGTCACAATCTCGTCATCATTTAGCATTTGAAATCCAGCCTACTGCATCCCATGCCATCCAGGTTTTTTTTTACATCAACAAAACTCAACTAAAGAGCACGTATACACCCCCTTAATTGGAAACAAACTGACCTAATATTCCGCGCAGATGTTTGCCAAATCACACAACTGAAATTCCCCAAATATCCCTCATCTTAGATTTTCCCGTCACTTTTGGCCTCACGCGAAACAACTGTTTAATGTTGCTCTGTTCGAAAACGAATCCGGACTTCGGTTCGGATATTTGACGCTCCGGATAATAAACGTTCGGATAAACGACGTTCTACTGTATTATTATGAAGAGATATTTGGTTGAACCTCAAAAATGTTTAATGTGGGTCACGAGTTTGACACCATAGTGATAAGTAATACCACCAAACTTACGCAATAGGTGAAACTGAGTGATAATCGCGTAAGTCTCGGCGTATAATTTCACATATAAATACATGTAAGTTATTTTTAGTTGGGGTCGGTGACGAGAGAAAATAATTATTTAGAAACAAAAAATGTTTAATTAAATCTTAAATAACACAAATACAAAATGGCAAACCGAAGTTATTTATGTAGGGTTTCATAAAATCTAACAAAATTTCCTCTAGCATGGTAATAATTTTTTTTATTCCTTGTTTTATTGAAGAAAATGTTTTCCGTTGTAATAAGTATTTTATAAAATTTGTAACTCTTTTTCAACTAAACGAAGACCTTCTGTCAAATTACTAACTGTCATTCGATCTTCTGACTGAACTGAGTCTAAAGACTCAAATTCTCCAATGTTTTGCTCTTTCTCATGCATTTCTATGAGCTCATAAATTGTTAGCTCCTGATTGAGGAGATCCAGCAGTTCTTAAAGGTCGTCTCTGCCCACTTCTAGGTATTACTGTACTTTAGATGCTTTCTTCTAAATTTAAAGCCATTTTATTATAATATAAAAATCATACTACGATAAATAACTTCCTTCGAAAATATATTCTAGGATAACTAAATCGCAATTCGTCCATAAATTATTGTGTGTGGCAGTGTGAACTTTGACCTCTCTTTGAATACCTCTGACAATAAAGTTCGGTGAATAGTCCTGTAACATTAACGTAGATGAAATATTAACGAAATTTACTTTACTGTCCTTCAAAATAGTCACCTCCCATATACATGTCCTGGAAACTTTGCAAAAAGTCTTCTTTTTGAGATGTCACGTTTTCGTTGGATGTCAGAAATATTGTCAAATCTCTTTCCTATCAAAGCGAGTTTGTGAGTCGTAGGAATAGAAAGAAGTCTAGTGAATTGAGATCTAGCGAGAATGGTAGATGCTCAATTTGCACCACCCCTTTTTTACCAGGAACTGGTTGAAGATATTGGCTGTGTGAGGGTGTCCGTGAACAAAAAAACAAAACAAAAAAAAAAACGAACCTTGTTGTGCTTACTGGGGTCGTACCCAGCGTAGACGTCTCATGAAACGGGTCAAAATTTCAATGTGCCTTGCAGCATTCATCGTCCAGCTATCATGCGCACAGTTAATCGAAGATCTTTCGTGATTAACTTACTCACTTTCTCAATGTTTTCGTCAATGACGGAAAGTCATTTCGCTACAGGGGTTGTCAAAAACAATTTCTAGGCCTTCTCGAAAACGGTACACATACTTTATGGACAGTGCTTGATCTTCATAAACACATACCAGCATAGAATAAGTTTCTGTTGGTGTCTTGGCAAGCTTATAACTTTAAATGGATCTTTTGGTCGTTCATTTTTGGTTCTCAGTTGAGAACCAACGCACTAAACAAGCACTTAGTAAAAAAGTCATACACGGAACACAAATGACGCTCAACTGAACAACGGTGGGAGTAGATGATCAACACCTGCCGCTACGCATGCGCTGCATTTTGTTTCGACAGTGTTTCCAGATCGGCCGTTCTGACTTCATTAACCGAACTTTATTGACAGAGGTTGTATTTTCTATTATTTCCGTATATAGTTTTTCTTTAACGTTTTACCGTCTGCGGGTAACCCAAACATTTCAATGTTAGCCTCGTAAACATAATATGAAATTATAATTTTCCTTCCAAGAAAGAATAAACAATTACATTGGAAATTTCTATGCATTTTTATTCTGTTTTGAGTAAAATAAGGTAAACAAGTTTCAGCGGAATTATCTCTCGCTACATAAAATTACATTAATTTCA